>VWZE01013825.1:38631-63052 GCA_013396675.1 Eubucco bourcierii | reverse complement strand
GCCGGAGCTGTCCCGATGCCGCTGTCTCTCCAAATTGCGCGGTGCTGCTCAACAACTCCCAGCTCCCTCAGCCTGTCCTCATAGTAGAGGTGCTTCTCTTCCCTGGTCATTTCGGGGGCCCTGCTCTGCACCCACTCCATCCAATCCCTGTCATTCCTGTGTTGGGGGCTCCAGAGCTGGGTACAGTTTGGTTCCTGACTGATTGCTGCAAACCCATCTCTACCTGTACTCCAGAATGCAGTTTTCTTGTATTTCTTAACATCATGCTTTGAATGAATGCTGAACTTGATACATTTTGGATTAGCATATTGTTTTTTTTTTTTTGTTCTGGTTTTGCTCCCCCCTTCTAACTCCCCTGAAACCTGGATTCAAGTGTATTTGAATGTAGCTGTGTAGATAAATAATTTCTCTCAGTGTGAAAAAGCAAGGTAGAAGCTATTTAAAAGTAAAGGTGGATAAACTCCAGTGCTAAGTGTCTGATCCTGTGCCTGTGAGAACACATGAATTGTCAACTACTGCTCCTTTTCATAACACCACTGCTTACATGTCAATGTGCTGCCATGAATGTGAGTGAGACAAAATATTCCTTCCTTTCTTGGATCTTCTGAAAGTGCTAAATGTAACCGGTAGCTTTCTTTTGTGCTGTGGGGCTGTGGAGAGGAGATGGCCACAAGTGGATAACTCCTTGTTTGTGGCAGAAATAAGCACCACTGCTTGTTCTGGTTTAAATGCACTGCTGAATTACATCTCGTGACGTAAGTGTGTGTGGCTGAGTTGTTCACGAGAGCAAAACCTTTGGGACAGTGTGGCTCAGAGGTCAGCCTTTTCTCTCTAGGCTGAACATTTTAACTTAACCCAGGTTAGCTGTTTTGCTACATGGTACACTGGATGGGTAATGCTGTTATGCTTTTGAAGTTTAGACTTCAGGCATCCAATAGAGAACTAAGGCTGTCTGAGGCACTGACTGCTTTGCTTCTCTCTTTTTGGTTAGTAGGTTGTGAGGTTCCCCTCTTGATCTGCTCTGCACTGGTAGGACACAATCTGGAATATTGTGTCCAGTCCTGGGCCCCTCAGTTCCAGAAGGACTTGGGGAACTGCTTGAAAGAGTTTGGTGCAGAGCCACAAAAATGATTAAGAGAAGGGAACATCTGCCTTATGAGGAGAAGTTGAGGGATCTGGGGCTCTTTAGCTTAGAGGATACTGAGAGGTGACCTCATTCATGTTTTTATATATATTGGGTGAGTGTCAAGAGGCTGGAGCCAGGTTCTACTCGGTGATGCCCAATGACAGGACAAAGGACAGTGAGTGGAAGTTGAGATATAGGAAGATCCGTGGAAACATGGAGAAGAATTTTTTTCACTGAGAGTAATGGAACACTAGAACAGGCTGCCCAGGGAGGTTGTGGTGTCTCCCTCTGGAGATACTCAAGACCTGCCCAGGTGTGTTCCTGTGTGATCTGTAGGTGCTCCTGCTCTGGCAGGGTAGGGGCTGGACTGGAGGAGCTTTCGAGGTCCCTTGCAGCCCCTAGCATTCTATGGTTCTGTGTGATTCTTTTGATTTGGGGTATTGTTGTCTTGGAAATGAGCCTGGAGCAGTGTGTGGAACAATTCCCACCGGCATAGCAGTGTGTCTTGGTGATCAGCCCAGTCAGAGTGCAGCAGCTGGGGGAGAAAGAGAGGCTCCAACTGTGATTGTGTTCATCCAGTCCTTGCTTTACTAAAGCAGCAAAATGGTATTTTAGCTGGGGCTCTGCTGTTCCAGTTGCTTCCCAGCCTGCAGGTTAGTTTCAGGTTTTACAGGTGGTTCTTAAGTGAAGTCTGAATATGAAACCCCCTTTATAAGAACCTCTCTCTTCAAGTAGTTTGGCTGAGTGCTGTGTCCATAGAATCATACAAGGATCATCCAGTTCCAACCCCCTGCCATAGGCAGGAACACCTCCCACTAGCACAGCTCACTCAAGGCCTCCTCCAACCTGGCCTTCAACACCTCCAGGGAGGGAGCAGCCACAACCTCCCTGGGCAACCTGTGCCAGTGTCTCACCACCCTCACTGCAAACAACTTCCTCCTAACATCCAGTCTAAATCTCCCCTCTGCCAGTTCAAACCCATTGCCCCTTGTCCTGGCATTGCAGGACCTTGTCAATAGTCCCTCCTCAGCTTTCCTGTAGGCCCCCTTCAGATACTGGAAGGCATCCATGCAGGATGCTTCTAGCTTTTACTTAGATAAGGTATTCTCTGTGTGTATGTGTGTCAGTTACCCTCATATGTTTAATTCTTGACTAATTTTATATAAATCATTGTGGGGTCCAAGAGAATATTGAGAGGTGACAGAATGTGACTGTTCAGTATTGCTGTTATGGTTAATTAAAATGAGAGGGAGAGCCAATTGGAATAAAGACTTATCTAGCCATAACTGGAGGGAAAAAAACCCCAAACTTCCATCAGCATCAATCAGTAGAAAAGACTACATCATTCAGGCTCTAACCACTCATCAAGACAAGGCCTTGTTACTACTCAGATTGATTACTCAATTTTAATCTGTGGGTGCTCATGCAAGAGCCATCCAAAATTTGGCAGTGATTGCAGGATTAGGTCTCTTTCCCTTTTCATTGCAAATTAACTCCTTCAAAATAACACCTAATTAGGGTAATGCTGGAGTGCTAGTCCAATAATACCTTGTGCCATTTCACTATCAGTTTGAAATGCAATTATGGCTTAATTCAGTTCTTTGTATTCTGCAGTCAATACAAACCATGCTGGTTTCCATGCTCGGTGAATGTGATGTGTGTGAATGGATTCACAGCGCTGTACATCTTGGTATGATCAGGCCTGCTAGGATTTGCAGTGTTAGGATAACTGCCCCTTAAAATTGTACCCTCAGAAAGTGATAATTTAACTAAAAAGAAGGCCTCATGGGGATTGTAGAGTCGTTGGGGTTGGAAGAGCAAGTTCAACCATTAACCCTCACTGCCAGGTCACCATTATAAATGAGAGAGACTGAAAGACCTGGGGCTGTTTAATCTGGAGAGAAGACTGAGAGGAGACCTCATCAATGCCTATAAATATCTGAGGGGTGGGTGTCAAGTGGATGGGACTGATCTCTCTTTGGTCAGCAGCAATAAGATGAGGAGCAAGGGCTACAAACTGGAACATACAAGTTTTCACCTCAACTTTATAGGAGGGGAAACTTCTATACAGTGAGGGTGACAGAGCCCTGGAGCAGGCTGCCCAGAGATGTTGTGCAGTCTCCTTCTCTGGAGACTTTCAAACCCCACTTGGATGCATACCTGTGCAAACTACCCTAGGGGATCTTGCCTTGACGGAGACGTTGGGCTTACTGTGTGCAGTTCTGGAGCCCCCAGCACAGGAAGGACATAGAAGTGTTGGAGCAGGTCCAGAGGAGGGCACCAAGATGCTGAGAGGGCTGCAGCAGCTCTGCTGTGAGGACAGGCTGAGAGAGTTGGTGCTCTGCAGCCTGGAGAAGGCTTCCAGGAGACCTTAGAGTAACCTTCCAGGATCTGAAGGGGGCTCCAGGAAGGCTGGGGAGGGACTATTGACAAGGTCTTGCAATGCCAGGACAAGGGGCAATGGGTTTGAAGTGGCAGAGGGGAGATTTAGACTGGATGTTAGGAGGAAGTTGTTTGCAGTGAGGGTGGTGAGACACTGGCACAGGTTGCCCAGGGAGGTTGTGGCTGCTCCCTCCCTGGAGGTGTTGAAGGCCAGGTTGGAGGAGGCCTTGAGTGAGCTGTGCTAGTGGGAGGTGTCCCTGCCTATGGCAGGGGGTTGGAACTGGATGATCCTTGAGGTCCCTTCCAATCTTGCCATGCTATGTCTCGATGATCTCTGGAGGTCCCTTCCAACCTCTAAAGTTCTACAATTATGTGATTTTTTTTTTTTTTAACAATTCAGACTTGTAAAATGTGTAGTGCTGAATTATGACAGAAGGTTTTCCTCATTCTTCTTCTTGTGCTTTTGTAGCAAGTAGGTAAGAAAGTGACCTAAAACATTCTCTTAACACTTTGAAATTAGCATAAAGCACATTTAAAAGAGGGCTTTAGAACAGAAATGGTCCAAGCAGTCCTACTGCTGCACCTTATCTGCAGGATTGTCTTTGTGGGGCTGGCCCCACGGGTTCTAGGACAGAGATAAAATTGAGAAATGACTCAATCGTGGGTGTGCAGAGACCTGCATCCAGTGGGTTTTCCATGTTTGGTGATGGAGCGTGCTGGTTTGAGTCTAATTGGAATATTTTAGTGGAGAAAATTGTATTACAGGCTGTGAAAGGAAAACAATGGTGATGTCTGCTGCCTATGCTTGCTGAGGTGGATAAGTACTCAAAACATAGATAAGTGAGTCTCTGGGGCACAGTGTCTCAGTCTAGCAGCTTCTGCCTTTCTCCTCTCTGCTGAGTAACCTCACTAACCACTTTCCTTCTAACCCCCCTGGCCCAATCTCCAACCTCACCTTGCGCATAAGGCAAACCTTGGGGTAAGGTACAGGGGTGGGGAGAAGGTGGAAGGGTGGTTGGGAGCCCCTCCTGGGGTCTCTGATTTCTGGGAGGGGAGTTGTGTTTCTGTATTCCCTTTAACTTGTCTACGTCTGTAACTATTCCTGTCTGTTGTGTCTATCTCTGCTTGTACATTGTGCTGAGCTGTAAATAGAGCTGCAGTCCTTAACTTCCAGCTGGCTGAGTCTAGTCTGGGGGATTTTACAAANGGCAGGGAACTCCCAAACCATCACATGGAGCTTGTGCCAGACCATTTGGCACACATTTAGTCAGTGATTAGAATGGAAAGAAAATGTCTCTGAAAAAGCTGAAGGCATTTGGAAACACTATGAAGTTACATTGCTCTTGCTTTCTTCCCTCTCTCCCCTCTCTGATCTGCTTTGGTATGTAATGTTGTAAGGAGGAACACTCTCACCTTCAATCAGCAGCAGAAGTGTGGTGATCCATTGCTCAGGAGCAAACCGACAGGGACTTCACTGGGGGCCGAGCATTAGGTGTTCTCAAGAGAATCCTGGCCCTGCAGTGAATCCTCAGCTTACATCCTGCTCCTTCTCCAAAGTCATAGAATCATAGAATGGTAAGGTTGGAAGGGACCTCAAGGATCATCCAGTTCCAACCCCCTGCCATAGGCAGGGACACCTCCCACTAGTACAGGTTACTCAAGGCCTCATCCAATCTGGCCTTGAACACATCCAGGGAGGGAGCATCCACAACCTCCCTGGGCAACCTGTTCCAGTGCCTCACCACCCTCACTGTAAAGAACTTCCTCCTAACATCCAGTCTAAATCTCCCCTCTGCCAGTTTAAGCCCATTGCCCCTTGTCCTGTCATTGCAGGACCTTGTAAATAATCCTTCCCCAGCCTTCCTGTAGGCCCCCTTCAGATACTGGAAGGCTACTATCAGGTCTCCTCGAAGCCTTCTCTTCTCCAGGCTGCAGAGCCCCAACTCTCTCAGCCTGTCCTCACAGCAGAGCTGCTGCAGCCCTCTCAGCATCTTGGTGGCCTCCTCTGGACCCGCTCCAACACTTCCATGTCCTTCCTGTGCTGAGGGTTTCAGAACTGCACACAGGACTCCAGGTGGGGTCTGACGAGAGCAGAGTAAAGGAGCAGAATCCCCTCCCTTGCCCTGCTGTCCACACTACTCTTGCTGCAGCCTAGGACTTGGTTGCTGTCTGGGCTGCATGTGCACACTGCAGGCTCATGTTGAGCTTTTCATCACCCCAGACGCCAAGGTCCTTTTCCTCAGGGTTGCTCTCAGCCATTCACCACCCAACCTGGAGCTGTGCTTGGGATTGTGCCTACCCAGGTGCAGGACCTTCCACTTGGCCTTGTTGAATGTCATGAGGTTGGCCTGGACACAGCTCTGCAGCCTGTCCAGGTCCCTCTGGATGGATCCCTGCCCTCTAGCAAGTCGACTGTGCCACACAGCTTGGTGTCATCTGCAAACTTGCTGAGGGTGCACTGATTCCTCTGTCCATGGCACTGACAAGGATGTTAAACAGATGTAAAAGTCTTAACCTTGAGATTGTACATTACAGTAGCTCATTGTCAAATATTGTAATTTGTATTTGTTTAGCCCTATTTAAGGGAGAAGAACTATGAGAATAGTTCTAGGTACAGTTATAAAGGCATGGCACATTACTTATGTCTTCTGCTATGACAATTTCTTTCCTGAATCCACCCTCACCCACACTTGGAGTGTAATTCTGAAGTATTTACAGAAAAGGAAATATTTATGTAAAAGGATTTACACAAACAGCTGATCACAAAGGTCCAACTTTATAAGCAGTCCTGGAAGCCAGACCACCAAAGCGAAATCTGATTGTTGTTTCTGTCTGAAGCACACTTCAGTGTGTTCTGCAGGAATCAGCCCACCAGGAGAAGGAATCAGAGCTGCCCATCCAGCCTGGTAAATCCTTCAGAAACTGAAAGAAATCCTTGGGAGGTTCAGACTCTCCCACTGTCAGCCCTGAGGACTGACTGGGGGAAATATCAATGGATGCACAGTGCCCTTCACTCCACTTGGTATTGCTTTGGACTGGCTGTGGGCTCGGGCAAACATTGCTGCAGGGGTTGCATGTGGGTCACACTTTCAATTTGCCAGTTTGGAGGCTACTCCATCATTTTTATGACTGAAAACTGAGCTATGTTGAACTTACTGAACCACTTGATGAGGTGTGCTTAGATCTGGTACTTCTACTCTTCATTTAGAGGCCTTTCATTACAAATAGGAGAGAAATCACTTGAAAGGGGAAATGATCTAAGAATATTTTGGGTATGGTTTTTTCCTCCCAGCAATGCAGTTCCACTTGGTATGTGGTGCTCAAAAGCCAGTAAATGACAGTGGCTTTTCTTTGCAGCAGCAGCAGAATGCAGCAGTCAGGGCTGCTTGCCTGGAATTATAATGCAGACTGTGGGGCTCGATAAGGCAGCACTGTGTGGGAGCAAGATAAAATTATATCCTCAGGATTATACTAAAATTACATTTGGTGAAAACATTGTTTTCCTGGCACAGTTTAATTTAACCTGTCCTTGAAGACATCACACCTCTTCTTGTCTGGTTCTCTCTTATCTTGCTTTGCAGTTGGCATGCGGGAAAAATAAAGCACAGTGGCAGTGGTCAGTGTCCTGTGTGTCTGGAGCTTTGCAAGCAGCAGTTGCTTACTGTGTTTATAACCTCAGGCACTGCATGATTTTTATACTTATCTCTGCTTGTCAGATCAGGGCTCCCACTGGGTGGAAGGGCTTGTCTGGGCTCCTCTCTTAGGAGCAGTAGAGAAAATGATGTCTGTTTTTCAGAGCCCTTTGCTGGAGTGTTGCCTCTACACTTGTCCTTTAGAAGTGAGACCTCAAAATTTTAAGGTGATGTTATGATAATAAACAGGCCCAGGAGCACTCCAAAAGAAACATAGCTTTTGTTTTGCATTAAAAGTAATTAGAGTATTTGCTGCCTGGAGCTGAGTGTATAAAAATTAGAATGAATTAAGCAAGATTGGGCTCCTTCTGTTCATAATCAAAGTGCAAAGGTTGTTTACTCCTGTAACCACCGTTATGCTCAGGCTGCAGAGTCTTGTGTGTCTTTCCCCAGAGTTTTAGGGTGTGTATGAATTTGTTTCTAATCATAGAGTGGGTTGGAAGGGACCTAAAAGATTGGCTAGTTCCGACCCTGCTGCTGTAACCAGGAACATCTTCCACTAGAGCAGGTTACTCAATGCCTCATCCAACCCAGCCTTGAACACCTCCAAGGAAGGGACATCCACAGCTTCCCTGGAAAGCCTGTTCCTGTGTCTCACCACCCTCACAGGAAAGTTCTTCCTAATATCCAATCTAAGTCTATCCTGCTCTAGTCTAAAGCCGTTGCCCCTTGTCCTATCACCACAGGCCCTTGTGAAAGGTCCCTTCCCAGCTTGCTTGTAGTCCCCTTTCAGGTACTTGGAAGGTTGCTCTAAGATCTCACTGGAACCTTCTCTTCTCCAGGCTGAACAGCCCCAACTCTTGCATCCTGTCCCCATAGGGATGGTGCTCCAACTCTAAATACTGAGCTGAAACTCAGGATCCAGTTAGTCTGAGTAAGGGAGGAGAAATCTGCATGTCTTTCTATCCCTGGAACATCTTGTCTGTCTGCATTACATTGTTTTTCTTGGTTAGAAATGAATCATCTCATTGTTAGAGAAGTGTCTGCCCAAGCTGAGCTCAGTGCCTGGAACTGGATTACTCGTGGTAAAGAGAAGGCTCCAGTTCCCCAAATGGGGGTGGGGGTGGGTTTGATGCAATCAGAACCTCGACTGCCTGAGAGCAGGAAAAAAGCACCTAAAGTTTGTCTTTCTGAGGGTGTTCTGGAGTGAGCTTGCGATCAGAAGATGCTGCTTCTGGCTGTGCCGTTGTCGCATCTTTAGTTTTTCAGGCCTTAATGTAACCAATAGTGAGCTGAAGAATTTGAGACCCTTTACTGTTTTACTGCAAAACTGAGAGTTTTCTTAGGAAGAAATGGAGTAGACAGGGTTATGTGGTGCTGTGCAGGCTTCACATGGTCCTACTGGATGGACCTCGTGCACCTTAACTAGAAGAACTGAACGCGTCACGGACTATGCTTGGATTATGTCATCTTCTAAAGAGAGCTAATGAAAACCAAATTATGAACAGCAAAACTATCTTAATATCATTTTAAAAATTGAAAGAATTGGTTGAAAGAACTGTGTCTGTTCAGCCTGGAGTAGAGGAGGCTCTGAGGAGACCTTAGAGCTACATTTCAATATTTGAAGTGGACCTACAGGAAAGCTGAGGAGGAACTGTCTAGAAGGGCCTGTGGTGATAAGATGAGAGGCAGTGGTTTGAAACTGGAGCAGGGCAGATACAGGCTGGATACAGGAAGAAGCTCTTTACAAGGAGAGTGGTGAAACACTTGGCCAGGGATGTGGTTGAAATGCCATTCCTTGTTCAAGATCAGACTTGCTGTGACCCTGGGCAGCCTGATCTAGTTGGGAGTGTCCCTGCTAACTTAAGGGAGGGGATTGGACAACGTGAGTTTTGAGGGTCCCTTCCAATCCAGTGCAATCTGGGAATCTGTATGCTTGGTCTGTGACATGACATAAATGTTAATGCTAAACCACACCTTGTACTTACCTGGAGAGGTGGCAGCTGGATGAGGGACTTAGTGACACAGTTTAGTTAATTGGAAGGGTTAGGTGATGATAGGTTGGACTCTGATCTTAGAGGCCTTTTCCAACCTGGTTAATTCTGTGACACCTGTGATAGAAATGGAGCTGGGCTCTAACAAGTACTCAGAGGAGGTGCTGTGTGGTAATTGTGGTAGCAGCCAACTGGTTTGACTTCTGAGAAATTCCTCCTGATATTCAGACAGACAAGGAACTTTGTGTTGTACATCATGCTGGAGACAGTCAAAGCCAGGCTTGACTGGGGCTCTGAGCAACCTGATGTAGTTGGGGCATCCCTGCTGACTGCAGAGGAGTTGGACTAGATGATGTCTACAGGTCCCTTGCAACCAAGTGCAATCTATGAGTCTGTGTAGCCCTGGGCAATGGTTGTCTTGCCTGCTGTGGCAAGGTGTAGGACAGGGGCTGTAGGAAGTGGGGAGTGGAACTGCTGTGAGGGCTGAGTGCTGGCTGGACTTGACTGTTACAAAGCATTGTAAGCTGATTGAAGTAAGGAAACAGTCAAAGCAGCATCTGTGTAGGATAAACTAAGAAACAACTCCTTCTGGGTTCACCCTCTCCAGAGGAGGCTGGGCTGCCAGTTGTGTTGCCAGTAGCCCTGTGGGGTGAAGAGGTTGAGGGGCTGGCAGTGATCAGAGTTGAGCAGGGGGCTGGGGAAACAGTGACAGGCCAGGAGTTGCCTTCAGCTTTCCCAGAAGGACAGAACAAATTTGCAGTGAGGGGTGGGACTGCCTTGTTGTCTCCTCCTTCCTCCTGCTTCTGCTTGTTCTCTAGTTGCTTAGACTGAAGACCTGATTTCAGCCAGAGTAATGTGGGGACTACAAACACCCAGTCCATGGAGCTCTGTGGGGAGTAAAAACAAGATTCCTCGTCGATCTCAAATACACTTCAGAGCACTTGATACTGCCACTAGAAAGGGTACAGGAGTTTAGATGTTCAGAGAAGGTTGAAAGCAGATGTTTATGCACAGCTGTCTTGCCTGGTGCTTTCCTATCGGCATCCAAACTGTCCTCTTTTCTGCTTTGAGACAGGTGTCTGGGAGAGGAGTGGATGTGACTCTGCTGTATGCTCCCTGCCCCCTTGCCCCTCCTCCCCTTACCGAGGGGCTGAACGGGACCTGTGCCAAGGTGCAATCAGGTTTTTCTTCACGGGATTCAAAGATGAGTCTGACTCAGCATTTTTGTTCCTAGCGATGTGCTTGCTCTTTCCATTCCCCCAGACATCTGGTTCCTGCCTTAAGCAATATGATACTTTGTATTTAGACTGATTTCTCTGTTACTTGATTTAGCTCTTCGGATATTCTTGGAACACCTCTGTGAATCGTTAAGTTGTTCCACAGGCTGTGAGTGACTGGGCTGTAGATGTGGTTGTAGATGCTGGCATTGCCTTTGCTTGCCTGCAGAACATGAGAGATCATTAAAATGCTACAGGAAATGATGAGAGGAAGCCTGAACTTTAATCCTGAGAGACTTCCCCCTCCCACGTTCGGTGCCTTTTGAGACTCTAGTTTTGCCAGAAGTCATAATGATTTACAAACTACCTTCACTGACTCCTCGTTGAGCTCTTCAGTGGGCAGTGTTCCTGAGAAACAGGCCTGTTGGCTGGGATTCTACTTCTGAGGTTTTGAAGTATTTGGTCTTTTTCCTATATAATCTTCTTGAACAGTGGGAGGAAGCTGAATTTCCTTCAGCACCTTCTCTGCATCGCAGCAGAAAAGCCCCAAGGCATCTAGAGATGACCATCAGTTTTGTCTTTTGGTTTCTGAGAGGGTTTTTTGGGGGTGGGGAGAGAAGCAGAACCTTTTCAGAGAAGGATCAGAAGGAATTCAGGTGATCAATTTATACTACAGATGACAGGTTTTACTTCTGACTGACTTGTCTGAACTCCTTGTTGCCTTGCCACTTCGGTTGTCTGGATTTTGCAGATGAGTAAACCAGGATGATCCCGTTGAGTGTTTGCTTGGTTACAACAACAGTTTGTCTTTCATTCCACAATCTCTTTTGTACTACAATACTCAACAGAATGTCTGCAGAAGAACTAATCATGGCAAAAAGGAGGCAAACCCCACAGCCTTGGAGAACACCACAGGCGTTCTCAGAGGGCCGCAGCAGCTCTCCTATGAGGACAGGCTAAGAGAGTTGGGGCTCTGCAGCCTGGAGAAGAGAAGGCTTCCAGGAGACCTTAGAGTAGCCTTCCAGGATCTGAAGGGGGCTGCAGGAAGGCTGGGGAGGGACTATTGACAAGGCCTTGTAATGCCAGGACAAGGGGCAATGGGTTTGAAGTGGCAGAGGGGAGATTTAGACTGGATGTTAGGAGGAAGTTGTTTGCAGTGAGGGTGGTGAGACACTGGCACAGGTTGCCCAGGGAGGTTGTGGCTGCTCCCTCCCTGGAGGTGTTGAAGGTCAGGTTGGAGGAGGCCTTGAGTGAGCTGTGCTGGTGAGAGGTGTCCCTGCCTATGGCAGGGGGTTGGAACTGGATGATCCTTGTGGTCCCTTTCAACCTTACTGTTCTATGATTCTAGGTCGAATCAATCCATGGTGTGGTTTATATTTGCTAATTTTTTCCCCCTTAGGTTTATTTTCTCTTCCTTTTTTTTTTTTTCTCCTTGAGGTTGTTGACAGAGATGCTGGTAGAGGAGGGATCCCATTTTGGCAGAGGTCTATTTAACAACCTTTTCTTAAGTTGTTGCCAAGGAGGTGGTAGTGTGGCCAGCACCTGTGGTATGCCTCAAACAAACCCAGTACCAACCATCTCTTTGTCAGCATTCTAGCCCTTGGGGTTTGGAGGTCTGCCTCCTTTCCTGACACCGCAGATTTAATTTCATAGGCTGTATAAAAACTCTTCTTTGTTTAGAAATGTTTTAAGGGCTTAAAATATTCCTGAATTACAATTCTACTATACATCTTCTGAATAATGCATCTCTGGCACAGGTTTGTCTATGGAAGCAATCAAAACCCCACATTTCTTCTTGAGAGCTGCTGTAGCCTGTTTTAAACACCCAACCCAGCAGCTTGGCATTTCACTGAATTATCTGCAGTCATGTAGGTGAAGCTCTTTCTCCTGTGTGTATTTTCCGCCGCTCTGGATTTTATTATTTTTCTTTTTCTTACCAAATCTGCCTCATTGTTCATTTGCAATTGCAAGCAGCTGCCCTGCAACAGCACACAGAGGTGCTTTAGCAAGACCAAGAGCGACTTATTAAAAGATGACCCTAAATCAGTAGGTCTCCCAGAGTACATTTAGTGGATTTGGATCTACTCCAACTCAAATTAAAATCTCAGTATTAAGTTTATTAAGAAAGTATGTTATGGGGATGAGAAGCAAGAAAAAAAAAAAGACACAAGAAAACACAACCAGGATATGAGAAACTGCTTCTATTAAAATAGACATGCTTTGCATCCTACACAGATAAGTAATTATTTCTCAAAAGAGAAGTGCCAGAGTGCCTCACTAATGCATCAGGGACTTGGCTAGCATAGATTTTCACAGAGATACTCAGCTGCTGTGGTCAGGAGTGACTGTGGAAAAGAGGGAGGAAAGCTCATGTTGTATGGTGTGACACATGTCTGGCTAAGCATTTATGGGTAGGATGTGGAACTGTTGGAGCAGATCCAGAGGAGGCCACCAAGATGCTCAGAGGGGCTGGAGCAGCTCTGCTCTGAGGACAGGCTACAACAGTTGGGGCACTGCAGCCTAGAGAAGAGAAGGCTTCCAGGAGACCTTAGAGTAGCCTTCCAGGATCTAAAAGGGGCCTACAGGAAGGCTGGGGAGGGACTATTTACAAGGACTTGCCAGGACAGGACAAGGGACAATGGGTTTGAAGTTGCAGAGGGGAGATTTAGACTGGATGTTAGGAGGAAGTTGTTTGCAGTGAGGGTGCTGAGACACTAGCACAGGTTGCCCAGGGAGGTTGTGGAGCACAGAAGCACAGAATGTGATCTTTGATCACATCAGGGACTTGGCTAGCATAGATTTTCACAGAGATACTCAGCTGCTGTGGTCAGGAGTGACTGTGGAAAAGAGGGAGGAAACCCTGGAGGTGTTGAAGGTCAAGTTGGAGGAAGCCTTTAGTGAGCTGTACTACTGGGAGGTGTCCCTGCCTATGGCAGGGGGTTGGAACTAGATGATCCTTGAGATCCCTTCCAACCTTACCATTCTATAAATTGTAGCAGCATGGCTGCTGACAACACACTGAGCCAAGGCTTGGGTGCTCCTGCTGTTTAGGCTGGATTAAGAAATGTCCTTACCAAAGTACTATTTGTTTGAGGGACAGGTCCTCAGCTACTGGGTTCACTGCAGTTGTAATTCTTTTGAGTGTGCAAGAGTCTGGCTGGCATTTCTGTCCTTGCTAAAGTATATGAGGAACAGTGATGCTTCAGCAGAAAGTGCTGAACACAGGCTAGAGAGACCTCTGTCCTCTTCCTTGGCAGGGAGCAGTTGAGAGCTGTCTCCTCAAAGGTCTAAGTGAACATGGCAGTGTGCTGAGCAGCAGTGAAACCCAAGAACTGTGTTCTCCCTGGTGCTTGTGCTGGCAGAGCCCCACAGATTGAGGGTTGCTGCTGCTGTGGACTGAGAGTCACACCACTGGCAGGTGAGGGTCTGAAGAAGTTCAGCAAAATGACTGAGAGGGATTTAATGTTGAAAGGGTGATAGTGTTGTGAAGAACATATCTGCTCACGCTTGGGCAGAGGTCACCATAGTAAGATGTAGCCTTGTGAGGAAGGCAGGGGAATCCAAGCCGCTGGAATACTGCTGTCCCTTGGGTTACATCATACAGACACTATTGAGCAGGTGTTACTGCTGCATAGGACTTCTGCCAACACCAGTCAGTCTGCAGTGGAGGTCTCTGCTGGTGTGGACAGAGGACTTGCCAGCCTGTGCATGTGGTACTTGATTTGTTGTGGAAGGAAATTCAGACACCTAGAGATGGAGGAAGCTGTTGTGTACCTTCTTCAGGTCCTCAGTCTGGCCAGGGTTTCCCACAAAGTCTTAAGCAAGCACAGAGACTTTTCTTGCAAGCTGGTGCATCAGAAATGGGATGACTTGCAGACCATAGCATACTGGCTGGAGCTGCCAATCCATTTAAAGATGGAGAATATAACAAAATAGGGCAGCTTGAAAGGTGAGGAAGGTGAATAAGAAACAATGAAATCCAGCAAGTGTATTTGGTAGAAGTAAACCAAAGTAGGTGACTGGGGTGAGACACTTGGCCAGTGGTAACAGCCAAGGAGATGTAGGTGACAGCTAAAGGAGAGTCTGCCTGTAGGTTACAGACCTGCTTTGTAAAGCTGTGGTGTCTGCATTGAACATGCAGCTTCATTTCTGTGCTCCTTCAGTGTCAGAACGACACAGACTGACTGGAAGGAGTTTAGATAAGAGAGCAATAAATAACTGAACCGCTGGAGGGGAGTCTGAAGAAAGAAGCAAGTACAGATTAAGTTTGGCAAAGTGGAGGCTATAGAAAGCTATAAATCTGCTCCCCTTTGAGAGTAATAGCAAGGCACGGAGGAGAGTGTTGCTGCTGGCTATGTGTGAGCAGATTCTTCTGGCCTCCGGCTGTGGTGAAGCTCTTGAGGACTGGGTCTGCAGGGTTCTGCCTAAACAGCTCAGGCTGAAAGAGCAAGAACACAGGCAATCAAGATGTCAGCTCAAGAGCTGGCAGCAGCCAGAGTGTGAGATGAGAGTAATTGCACCATTATGAAATGCTTTAGCTTAAAATTAGGCTAGAGGAAGCATGATAAAATGCTAAATATTGAGAATAATTACAGGATCCCAGGATGTCAGGGGTTGGAAGGGACCCAAAGAGATCGAGTCCAACCCCTCTGCCAGAGCAGGACCTTACAATCTAGCTCTGGTCAGAGGAATGCATCCAGACAGGCCTTGAAAGTCTCCAGAGAAGGAGACTCCACAGCCTGTCTGAGCAGCCTGTGCCAGTGTTCTGTGACCCTTAGAGTAAAGAAGTTCCCCTTTATGTTGAGGTGGAACCTCCTGTGCTGCAACTTCCATCCATTGCTCCTTGTCCTATCCCAGGGAGCAGTGAGCAGAGCCTGTGTCGTCATGTCCCGTCCCCCCCCCAACCCCACCCCGACCCCCAACCCTCAGATAGTTATAAACATTGATTAAATCCCCTCTTAGTCTTCTCTTCTGCAGACTAAAAATCCTGCAGAGGTGATGAGGATTTGAAAACTGTGAGATGGGCTGTAGCTGTAGCCTTTCTGTTTACTCTTCTGCTTGGAGACATTTGCAGTTATGGCCCATGGTACTAGAGGAAATGCTACTCGTGGGTCGTTTGGGTTTGTAGGTGTGTTTTGTTTGTCCTTTTCTGCAAGCTGGAAAGTGGACAGGTTGAATGCACAGAGCTGCAGTTTCGTTACTAAAATGAACCGTGCTCCCACAGATTGCAGGTTGTTCCTTTTTCCTTAGGAAAGTCATTAGGGAAAGAAGCAGACTCGGTAAAATAGCTCAGTGTTTTTAAAACCTGCTTTAAAAAACTATTAAGTGGCAGTAAATCGTGACTGAAATTAGCAATGTAAATAATCCTGATGCTAAAACTCTGCTGTGGAGACTGAGTCTTGAGGCAGTCCAGGAGGTTTTGCATAAAGCTTGCCACTGGTAAGGTTTTTGCTTGTTTCCTAACAAAACAAAGACGTTAGGAATCCAGCTCCAGAGCAAACAAGCTTTTCTACCAACTCCAAAGACGTGTGTTGGCTGCGCTGCTGCCTGTCTAGGGTAGAGCCAAGGGCTCCCCGTGCCGCTGCTGGGGATTGCTGCGGGGTTCTGCCTGTGCCCACCCAGCCGGCAGCCAGCTGTCTCCAGAGCCTGCCTTTCACCCAGCTGGCTCACAGCCACAGCGTACTACCTTCCTGCAAGGCACAGGGCTGACACAGTCCCTAACCTTGCACCCACAGCCTCAGCAGCAGCAAGTGGAAGCAGTATGCCCAGCACCTTCAGATAAGCAGTTGTGTTTTATTGTGTGCGTGGTCGGTGCCATCCTGCTCCTATTTACATGCTGGCTGTTGAGAGAAACAGAACCAGTGCAGTCGTCTCTGAACTGGGAGCACTGTACAGGGCTCGAGTAATGCTGTCTCACAGATTTCTGTGATCCCTGCTCTGCTCCCCAGAAGGATATACCAACCTTGGACAATTTGCCCCTTGCCTGCAGTCAAGGTCAAGGCAATGAGCTGCTTGTATGACAGAAAAAACCTCTTTTTGGACAGGCAGCTTTGTGCTGCAGTGGAACTGTGTAATGGTTTGGGAGTTTCCCCCCCTACATACACACACTTTGTAAAACCCCCCAGACTAGACTCAGCCAGCTGGAAGTTAAGGACTGAAGCTCTATTTACAGCTCAGCACAATGTACAAGCAGAGATAGACACAACAGACAGGAATAGTTACAGACATAGACAAGGTAAAGGGAATACAGAAACACAACTCCCCTCCCAGAAATCAGAGACCCCAGGAGGGGCTCCCAACCACCCTTCCACCTTCTCCCCACCCCTGTACCTTACCCCAGGGTTTGCCTTATGTGCAAGGTGAGTTTGGAGGATGGGCCATGGGAGTCAGAAGGAAAGTGGTTAGTGAGGTTACTCAGCAGAGAGGAGAAAGGCAGAAGCTGCTAGACAGCCGCAGAGTGTCTGAGCCAGAAATGACTTATCTTTGTTTTGTATTCTTAAACATCTCAGCAAGCCTGTGAGTGCAGTAAACATCACCATTGTTTTCCTTTCACAACCTGTAGTATAATTTTCTCTATTAAAATATTCCAATTAGCCTCAAACCAGCACAAACTGGTGAAAGCAGGGCTTGAACTTCGTCTTCTTACCACAGGCACTGAGCCTCAGCTTGAACTATCGCACAAGCTGAGGCTGAGTCAAAGCTTGTGCATTGTTTTGGAGCAAACTACAACACCTGTCTATCTGTCTGCCACAGCCCCTGCACTGTCAACATCCACAAAGAGCAGAGGGAAACAGAAGCAGAGGAAACAGCATTTTGGAAAAACAGGGAGAAGTACTGGGTGAGTCTGAACACCCACATCAAGTACTTAGCTGCATGACCTGAGATTGTGTGTACCTGCTCCTAGACATCTTCAACCTGGAGAAGAGAAGGCTTCCAGGAGACCTTAGAGTAACCTTCCAGGATCTGAAGGGGGCTCCATGAAGGCTGGGGAGGGACTATTGACAAGGGCTTGCAATGCCAGGACAAGGGGCAATGGGTTTGAACTGGCAGAGGGGAGATTTAGACTGGAGGGAGTTGTTTGCAGTGAGGGTGGTGAGGCACTGGCACAGGTTGCCCAGGGAGGTTGTTGCTGTTCCCTCTCTGGAGGTGTTGAAGGCCAGGTTGGAGGAGGCCTTGCATGACCTGCACTACTGGGAGGTGTCCCTGCCTAAGGCAGTGGGTTGGAACTGGATGCTCCTTGAGGTCCCTTCCAACCTTACCATTCTGTGTGTAGAAATGAGACTTAACACTGTGAAATTACTAGTTCAGCTGAAAACAGTGCAGTGCACCCTTACCTGGCCTTCCCTGGGTGGTACTTTCCTGGGTGGAAGGAGGAGCAGACTTACTGGCTTTGATCAGTCATCTGTCCCTTTGAGGCTGGGAAGATCATAGAAGACTTTGGGTTGAAAGGGACCTTACAAATCACCTAGTTCCAAGCCCCCTGCCATGGGAAGGGACACCTCCTTGCTAGGATCAGGTTGCTTATGGCCCCATCCAACCTGGCTTTCAATGCTACCAGGCTTGGAGCTTCCAGAATGTCTCTGGGCAGGCTGCTCCAGTGCCTCACAGCCTTCATAGGGAACAATTTCTTCCTGATGTCTAATCTAAATCCAACTTCTTCCAGTTTGAAACCATTACTCCTTGTCCAGTCACTGCATGATGCTGGCTATTCCAGCCTTGTGGGAAGATCACCCCCACAAACTGGAGTAGTACTCCAAGTGATAAGATGTCCTAGGGTGACACTACTTTTGGGGTTTGTTGGGGGACAGCATGGTGAATGGGACCTTTAGAGCTGATGGTGCCTTAACGTCTACCTTCCTGGAATGGCTTCCCAGTGAATGTCAGGGCATAAAATGTCCCTTCTTCAGATCATGAAACTGGGGCTGCCCTGAGAATGCTGCATTGCCATTGGTCGCTGGGGACAGTTGTGTGTCTTGGATCTGGAGGGTGCTTGGTGGGGAAACCACCTCTAGGTAGCCCGTGGGTGACTTCTGTGTCTGTGAGGAGTACAGTGGAAGGGCACCTTGAGGACACTGTGCTGCTGTAAGTCTCGAGCGTCTCAGTGTATTTGTGACAAGACTGGCAGCAAATTCCTGCCACTGTCTAATGGTTCCCAACAGAGCCAGCAGCTCTGATTTAGGTTGGAGCAGGTCCTCACAGCTTATAAACCACCACAACACTTGGCTGTAACACAACATGCAGATCCAATAGTCTGTAAGTTCACTGAAGTTCATTCATCCTTTGTGTGTAGAGGAGAGCTCTGCTGGCTTGTTCTGAAAGGTGCTCCTCTTTCTGATTTCCAGAGCTAACACATCCTCAGCCTTCATTGCTTATTCTGAAATAACAGCTGTAGTGGTGATGATGTACACAGAGATTCAACAACAGGGAGCTGGCAGAACTGCTCGTCATTTGTGCTGATAAATGACACATCATTAATGGCTTGGGTTAAAAGAGTTCGTGTTGCTAGTTACCATTGTTTTGTGTTGTTCTGGGGGTTCTTTTTGTCCCCTCTGCTCTCTCACTTTTAAGACAAGTAGCATGTGTGTGCAGTAGAGGAAGTCCTGCTACTGTATCCATCCATTTTCTTCACATTCCTCAAAAATGGAGCAGTTATGTGACCTCAGGATGTTGTTTTGCCCTGAAAGGCTCTGCCCAGACTTCCAAATGTGTGTGGCTGTTTGGCAAGCTCAGACTTGTTTGGTGGGTGTAAAAAGTTCAAAGTGATGGAACTGCCAAAAATAAACTCCAGATCTTGGAGGTTTTTGTTTGCAAGGCTCAGCTTCGTTCGGTTTGGTTTGCTCCACATCAGTGCAGAGGAATCAAGAGGTGTTGGGGTGTGCGTAATGCCTTTCTGGAGGGTGTGTGCCCCAGAGAGGTTGGGTATTTGTAATAGATGTGTCTGTTTCAGAGCATGAAAAGATCAGTGTGCTTTTCACTGAAATGCTTCCCTCAGTGCAAACAAAGCAGCCAAGGAAGATAATGCTGGCACAGAGCAGAAGTGAGCAGGATTGTTTCACATCAAAATGATACCAGATCTGGGTCAGCTCTTTAAGCAAATACTTGCAATGAAAAAAACGTCCTTGTGCCTGTTGGAACAGACCATGTTCAGGCCTTGTTGGGATGGGCAAGATGACTGAGGGGCAGGAGGAGGCAATGGTTTATGTGCTCTCTTTTACTGTCACTTTTACTGATATTGGGCAGTGAAGGAGGGGAAAAAACCCCTTCCATTCAGAAGCTTAGGAATTTTGCCAAAGCAAGTGCCACAGAAAATACTCCATCTGCCTAGAGGTGTAGACATGCCTTCATCCCATAAACTAAGATGTGCACAGATTGAAAACTGCTGTGGAGTGTTTAAAAATGCTGTGTATGCTGAGGGACTCTTCTGGGCTGGGAGATCCTGCAAACACAGCACCAAAGGAGGTCATGTGGCTCGTAGCCTACCCAAAGCTTTGCCTTTGTGCAGGGGGAACCACAACCCAAATCCTTTCATATGAGGTTACAGACCCCACATAAGTCTGAAGAAAGTAAAATAAGAGCAGTTTTGCCCTGGCATTTGCAGGATGCAAGTGCATTGCAACCAGTCAGTGCTGTTCATTTGTGGCTAAATGCAACTAAATCAGGCTGGGTGGGGAATGGCTGAGAACAACCCTGAGGAACAGGCTCTGGGGGTCTGGGGTGATGAAAAGCTCAACCTGAGGCTGCAGTGTGAGTGCAGCCCAGAGAGCAACTGTGTGCTGGGCTGCAGCAAGAGCAGTGTGGGCAGCAGGGCAAGGGAGGGGATTGTGCCCCTTTACTCTGCTCTCCTCAGACCCCACCTGCAGTCCTGTGTGCAGTTCTGGAGCCCCCAGCACAGGAAGGACATGGAAGTGTTTGAGCCAGTCCAGAGGAGGCTACAAAGATGCTGAGAGGGCTGTAAATGCTGTGAAATATAATGCCAGGCTGAGAGAGTTGGGGCTGTGCAGCCTGGAGAAGAGAAGGCTTCCAGGAGAGCTTAGAGTAGCCTTCCAGGATCTGAAGGGGGCTACAGGAAGGCTGTGGAGGGACTATTGACAAGGACTTGCCAGGACAGGACAAGGGGCAATGGGTTTGAAGTGGCAGAGGGGAGATTTAGACTGGATGTTAGGAGGAAGTTGTTTGCAGTGAGGGTGGTGAGACACTGGCACAGGTTGCCCAGGGAGGTTGTGGCTGCTCCCTCCCTGGAGGTGTTGAAGGCCAGGTTGGAGGAGGCCTTGAGGGAGCTGTGCTAGTGGGAGGTGTCCCTGCCTATGGCAGGGGGTTGGAACTAGATGATCCTTGAGGTCCCTTCCAACCTTACCATTCTATGGTTCTATAAATACTCTGGAGCTGTTGCAGGCAGCCAGAACAACTCCAATGCTTGCTCAAGGATTAACCCTCCCCATCCTCCAGCTCAGGCTGCTGGCATTAGAAACCACTGCAAATCTCTTGCTTGCAGTGCCAAGTTGGAAAGAAGAATTTATTGGAACGTATCCTTTCGTAAGGGGAATTGGGTAGTTTGTATGGTGAACTTGAATCATTTGAATTATGTTTGTTGCCGAGATGTTCCTGATGAAGCAGGTTTAATTACTGGTATCAAGTCACAGCTCAGTGGCCTGAAGGCAGGAGCAGTTACCTCATTTCTTTGGTTGTTTTCAAAATGTCAAACAGAAATGATGACTGTTTAACTTCAGGATTTTTTTTTGGTAGCGTTTTTATTTTTCTCTGCCTGAAGTAATAACATTTTGTAGTTACTGTAGGAACTCATAGGGGTGCCTGTGATTGCTTCTGAGTCCCTTTTAAAAGAGCAAAGTCACCAGAAGGTTTTATACAGACAGTGCTTCCCTTACAATACCTATGGATTTTTAAAAGGAAGTGTAATATCACAGTGTCAGCAAGGTTGGAAGAGACCTCAAAGCTCATCAAGTCCAACCCATTCCCACAGCCCTCCAGACCAGACCATGGCACCAAGTGCCATGTCCAAACCCGCCTTGAACACCTCCAGGGATGCTGACTCCACCACCTCCCTGGGCAGCCCATTCCAGGAGTCAATGACTCTCTCAGTCAACAACTTTCTCCTCACCTCCAGCCTAAACTTCCCCTGGCAAAGCTTGAGACTGTGTCCTCTTGTTCTGGTGCTGCTTGCCTGAGAGAAGAAAGCAACCTCCTCCTGGCTACAACCACCCTTCAGGTAGCTGGAGACAGCAAGAAGGTCTCCCTTGAGCCTCCTCTTCTCCAGGCTAACCAATCCCAGCTCCCTCAGCCTCTCTCCATAGGGCTGTGCTCCAGGCCTCTCCCCAACCTTGTTGCCCTTCTCTGGACATGCTCAAGCACCTCGATGTCCTTCTTCAATTGAGGGGCCCAGAACTGGACACAGGACTCTAGGTGTGGCCTAAGCAGTGCAGAGTGCAGGGGGAGAATGAGCTCCCTGCTCCTGCTGGCCACACTCTTGCTGATGCAGGCCAGGATGCCATTGGCCTTTTTGGCCACCTGGGCACACTGTTGGCTCATGTTCAGGCGGGTGCCAATCAGCACCCCCAGATCCCTTTCTGCTTTCCAGCCACTCCCACCCTAGCCTGCAGCTTTGCATGGGGTTGTTGCCAAGATATCAGCCTGCTGGGAAATAAATAATGATGCATTATTAAAAGAAATTGACCCAAATAGTGGTGGTCAGTGGAGTTGAATCCAGTTGGTGGCTGGTCACAAGTGGTGTTCTTCAGTGCTCAGTGTTGGGACCACTTCTCTTTAACATCTTCGTTGATGACCTTGTTGAAGACATAGAATGTGTCAGCAGATGACACCAAGTTAGGTGGCAGCATTGGTCTGCATGAGGGTAGCGAGGCTCTACAGAGGGATTTGGACAGATTGGATGGATGGGCCAATGTTAGTGGCATGAGCTTCAACAAGGCCAAGTGCCAGGTCCTGCACTTAGGGCACAACAGCCCCAAGCAATGCTACAGGCCTGGGGCAGTGTGTCTGGAGAGCTACCTGACAGAAAGGGACCTGGGGGTTCTGATGGACAAGCAACTGAATATGAGCTTAGCAGTGTGCCCAAGTGGCCAAGAAAGGCAATGGCATCCTGGCTTGTCTTAGAGGTGCTGTGTCCAGCAGGGATAGGGAGGTGATTGTCCCGTTGGACTTGGCTCTGATGAGGCCACACCTTGAGAGTTGTGTTTGGTTTTGGGTACCTCAGTACAAGAAGGATGTGGAGGTGCTGGAGTGAGTGCAGAGGAGGGAAACAAAGCTGGGGAAGGACCTGGAGAATGAATCTTATGAGGAATAACTGAAGGATCTGGGGCTGGTTAATGTGAGAAAGAGGAGACTGGGGTGAGACCTCATCCCTGTCTGCAGCTACCAGAAAGGATGTAGTGGAGAGGTTGGTGCTGGTCTCTTATCACATGTAAATAGTGATAGAACAAGAGGGAATAGGCTCAAGCTGCAACTGGGGAAGTTTAGGCTGGATATTAGGAAAAGTGCTTCCCAGCAAGAGTGGTCAGGCATTGGAATGAGCTGCCCAGGGAGGTGGTTGAGTCACCAACCCTGAATGTGTTTAAAGGTTGTTTGTATGTGGTGCTGGGGGATATGGTTTAGGGTGAGCCTTGTAGAGTAGGGATATTGGCTGCACTTGGTGATCCTGAGGTTTTTTCCCAACCTGAATGTTGCTGTGATTCGGAAATGGTGTTGCTTTGTAGGTGAACATCTGTGTTAGTGAACCATAGCCCAGTGCTTCAGTTGCTGCTGGGAAAAGTGACAGAGATGCTCACTACCACGGATGAGCCTTTAAAAAAGTTCAGCTGACTGAAATTTGTGTCTCTTAGTGGTTTACAGAGATGCTTTTCTTTGGTTGAGCCTTCAGAAAGGCTGTGCAGGGAGGTAGTAAAGCTGTTCCAAGCCTTAACCTCATCTACTGGAAAGTGTCCCTGCCCATGATGATGATGATCCTTGAGGTCCCTTCCAACCCTGATAATTGTATGATTAAAGCTCAGAGTGTGGTCAGATAGCTCCTTCCACAAGACCTGTAAGAGATACAAAGTTAGTGTTTCACAAGGAAATGTGAGTGCCTTCAACCAGGGGAGGGATTGGGGCTGGGTTAACAATTACTCTGATTTGCCCAGCTACAGTGATTGCGAGCACTTTTTAAGCAAATTCCCCTTTCCATCCAATGCTGCAGGTGCTAAATGCTGAATTTAAAACAAAATCTTGGGAACTGGGGGAACCTCAGCTTGGTAGCAAGGGGCTTGTAACGTTTCTGGCCCGGCTCACAACTGCAGGCTAGCCAGGCTGTGGCACAGTGGTGGAGCAGGTGCTTCAGAGCTGAGAAAGGTGCAGCTGACCCCTCTGCTAGCTGTGCAGAGGAGCTGCAGGGCTGCACCTTGGGTGTCTGACATGGCTGCCGTGCTTTGGGCTGAGCTCTACGCTCTCAGGCAGACAGCTGACATGAGCTCAGTCGCTTTCAGCCTCAAACATGACCTATTAGCTGCTTTTTCACCCCATAAAATTAGCAGGAAAGAGAGAAATGCATAGCAGTGAAGTGATTGATTGTTTGTTTGTTTTGTTGTTTCCTAACTGCACAGGTTTGAAAAGGCATTTGACAGTTTCTATTGCAGTTTCCTCAGGCACATTTCCAAATGTTAAGGTATGCCAAATCAAACCAACCAACCACAACAGAACCACAACCAGAACCAAACCCAACACACCATGCCACCGCTCCCGACCACAGAAAACACCCAACCATACAAAACCACAACCAAAACCAGAACCAACACACCATGCCACCGCTCCCCACCACAGAAAACACCCAACCATACAAAACCACAACCAAAATCAAACCCAACACACCATGCCACCACTCCCCACCACAGAAAACACCCAAACAAACAAAACCACAACCAGAACCAAACCCAACACACCATGCCACCGCTCCCGACCACAGAAAACACCCAACCATACAAAACCACAACCAAAACTAGAACCAACACACCATGCCACCGCTACCCACCACAGAAAACACCCAACCATACAAAACCACAACCAAAA
>VWZE01013825.1:10241-35093 GCA_013396675.1 Eubucco bourcierii | reverse complement strand
TGGGTGGTGGGGGGATGGGGGGGGTGGGAGGGGGGGGGGGGGGGGGGGGGGCAGGGAACTCCCAAACCTTCACAGTGGGCAAAAGGTGAAATGTTACCTTATTACCAGCAGTCCTTCATGTTTCCAGTGGTATAACTGCTCTTATAGAGGGTACTGGATCAGGTTTGAGGAAAAATACTTTGTCCTCCCCAAAACAGGGCAGCCCAGCAAAGGTGAGGAAGGCAGCACAGAGGTGGTTTCTGCTAGAAAGGCATGGTGGTGCTTTCTTGAACTCCTTTTAGAAGGACAGAAGTTGTAACTGTGGGTTTTCAGAAAGCTAAGGAGTGTTTTGAACTGATGTCTGGTGAATGAGTTTTGGTGGCGAAGCACAGAAGTACTGTGCTGCTGCCAGTTTTGTGAGCAGCTCATTCCAGTGAAGAAGCTCAAGGTTTGTTTACAGCTATCTTGCTCGTAGGACTTCCCCCATAAACTCCCAGCTCTGCAGACCTCATTAGTGAGAGGTCTGCATGTTTTCAGATGGTTTTAAACAGCTAAGCAACTACTGCCAAAGTAGTTCTGTTTGTGGAAGTTCCTACCAACAGCTGTTGCTGTTGTGATCCGGTGACTCCTTTACAGGGCTTAAATTATAAGTGGGTTCAAGTGAAAAGAACAATTAGTCTTCATTAATGACTAAGAGACCTACTGTCAGTGCTAGTGCCCGGTGGGTTAAGAAGCAAATTAGTAAGTACAATAGCAAGGTTGATGTGATCACCAGCTGTATGCTTCCCAGTTTATCTGACAAATACAGTTTGAAGTGTTTGTCTTCCTAAGCAGCTTGTTTATGGCCTACTGCACAGTGCTGTGATGAAGCCAAGCTCTGTTTCCATGCTTTATTGAGCTACCAGACTGTAAGAACTTAGCAAAGCTGCAGGTACGGAGAAGTGTTCGCTGGCTCCATTTAGATGAGTCAGAAAACCCTGAGCAACAGTCTCTGAGAAGTATTTTGGTATCTTCTCCTTCCCCTATTTCTGCCTTTTCAACCCCATGTTCCCACTTCTGACAGTTACCTCCTCTTGCAAGGAGATGGCTCTGGAGAGAAGGGCTCAAGGAGAGACTGGCTGTGGACCTTCTGGGACACCCGTTACAGACTTGGATACCAGCTCAGAGTGGTAGCACGAATTTAAGCACTGTACCCTGCAGACTATCTGGCTTGAGTCTCTCCTAGGTTTGGCATCTCCTGTTGGCTCAGTAAGGGCCTCTAAACCAGCCAAACACGCATCACAGAATCCCAGAGTGGTCTGGGTTGGATGTGACCTCCAAAGGGCATCTAGTCCAAGCCTTCTGCAGTCAGCAGGGGCATCCTCAACTAGATCAGGTTGTCCAGAGCAGTGTCAAGCCTCACCTCCAATATCTCTAGGGATGGGGCCTCAACCACCTCCCTGAGCAACCTCTTCCAGTGTTCCACCACCCACATTGTAAAAACTTGTTCTTAACATCCAACCTAAATCTACTCTTCTGTAGTTTGAAGCCATTGCCCCTTGTCCTATCACTGCAGACCTATGTAAACAGTCTCTCTCCATCTTCCTTTGCAGGCTCCCTTCAGGTACTGGAAAGCTGCTATTAGGTCTCCTTGGAGCCTTCTCTTTTCCAGGCTGAACAACCCCAGCTCCCTCAGCCTGTCTTTGTAGTAGAGGTGCTCCAGCTCCCCAGTCATGTTCATGGCCCAGCTCCATCAAGTCCATGTCCTTCCCATGTTGAGGGCTCTGGACCTGGACCCAGTACTGCAGGTGAGGTCTCAGCAGAGCAATGTGGCAGAATCACCTCTCTATTTGCTGGCAATGCTGCTCTTGATGCAGCCCAGGATGCCATTGGCCTTCTGGGCTGCAAGTGTGCACTGTCTGCTCATGTCCAGCTTCTCATCCACCAGCACCCCTGTCCTTTTCCACAGGGCTGCTTTCTATCACCTCATCCCTCAGTCTGTATTGATAGTGAGGGCTGTACCAGCAGTAGCAGTCACTGAAAGTTCTTCCTCTCAGCATAGTCATGAATCTCCCTGAAGTTCTCTGAGCTCCTGGAAGCTGTTCCTTTTCAAGAGGTTACTTTGTTCTCCTCTGAACACTTGCTTTATAAAATCCAGGAAGTTTGCCTACCTGAGAAGTGCTTTTCTGAGCAGGGTTTGAATTGAGACGCCCTAATGTGAAAGGGATAAATACCAGCTCAGTCTGAGTTTTAAAGACTTCCAGGGTTGTTTCTTCCTCAGGTCTAAAATCTCAGGCACTGACAGAAGAATGAGAGCTTCATCCAGCTACAAAAGTGAGGCACTGATTTGGGTTGCTCTCCCTTTACCCTACAGATTTTATTTGTGGACTACCTGAATAATTATTGATCCACTTCATGTGTGGTATTTCAGTCACACTGCTTAAAAATGTGAGTTCTTGTTCCTGGCATGACTTGTTCTGAGGGGAGTTCACAGCCTTCTGTAGGTAAACACTGACAGCTATAGATGAAGCAGTTTTGCTCAGCAGTTCTTTGCTCCTCTGGCTGTTCTACTTGTTCTAATTGCTCCTGCTTAGAACACCGCACACACTGCTCTAGCAGAAAGAACAACACACTTCTGGGCTCTGTCAGGTTGTGGTTGTTCCCCTTATCAGATGCTTTTTCCTCACTTTTTTTTTTTTTGGTGATTTTCCTGGTAGCCTGTGTTGGAAAGGCTGAATGGGGGTGAGAGGTTCTGCACACATATGGCTGTTTCCTCTGTTCATCCCCCACAGATTACTCTGTGGTGCAGTCCCAGCTAACAACAAGCCCTGGTGCTGACACAAGCAACGTGATCCCCAGACTGCAGTGCCAGCTGCTTTGGAGCTGGGGAAAGATACAGTGGCTCAGAGCAGCCTGTTCTGCACCATCAGGAGCAGCGTGGGATGGTCCTGGGGTCTGCATGGGATGTAGACTCTGCTCTGTTGATGATTAATCTTAGACACCTACAGATAAGAGGGCAAACACACCTATTCCCAGCTCTCTTGCTTGTCAGCAGCTGCCTGAGTGTGACAGGTGGTCTTACGATAGCTGGAGATGGACAAAATGACTTGTTTATCATTTCAGTTTATAATCTGTAGCACCCCAGAGCTGCAGGTTCCTGAGCCTTCTGCAGACTCAGACTAGTTCTGTGATTCTTCCTAGACACATGCCATAGCACCCCAAGTCGCCATCTAAAAAAGGCTCAGGCTGACATGCTGTGCTCAATGATGACTGAAAATCACCAAGCTGGAAAAACATGGACTGGATGGGTGGAGCACTGCTGGGTAAGGAACTGGCTGGATGGTGGCACACAGAGAGTGGTGATCAAGGGCACAATGTCCACCTGCAGACCAGTGCCAAGTGGTGTCCCTCAGGGGTCAGTGCTGGCACCAGTGCTGTTTAACATCTTTGTCAGTGCCATGGACAGAGGAATCAGTGCACCCTCAGCAAGTGTGCAGCTGGCACCAACCTGTGTGGCACAGTCGACTTGCTAGAGGGCAGGGATCCATCCAGAGGGACCTGGACAGGCTGCAGAGCTGTGCTCAGGCCAACCTCGTGACATTCAACAAGGCCAAGTGTAAGGTCCTGCACCTGGGTAGGCACAATCCAAAGCACAGCTCCAGGCTGGGTGGGCAATGGATGAGAGCAGCCCTGAGGAACAGGCTCTGGGGGTCTGGGGTGATGAAAAGCTCAAGATGAGGCTGCAGTGTGAGTGCAACCCAGACAGCAACTGTCTGCTGGGCTGCAGCAAGAGCAGTGTGGGCAGCAGGGCAAGGGAGGGGATTCTGCTCCTTTGCTCTGCTCTCCTCAGACCCCACCTGGAGTCCTGTGTGCAGTTCTGGAGCCCCCAGCACAGGAAGGACATGGAAGTGTTGGAGTGGGTCCAGAGGAGACTATGAAGATGCTGAGAGGGCTGCAGCAGCTCTGCTGTGAGGACAGACTGAGAGAGTTGGGGCTGTGCAGCCTGGAGAAGAGAAGGCTTCCAGGAGACCTTAGAGTAGCCTTCCAGGATCTGAAGGGGGCTCCAGGAAGGCTGGGGAGGGACTATTTGCAAAGTCTTGTAATGACACTGCTTTTTCCTGCTAGCAAAACTTCCTCACTAGATTTTGTTTGCTCTGGAAGTGTTTGGCTCTCCAGGAGCTGCTGGGTGAATTAAGGTGAGAACTTGGTGCCTGTCCACTGCCAAAGACTACCTCTGTTCAGGCATCTGGGAGGTCTAATTAGGTCTTTGTTTCTGAAGTGAAACACACTCACTAGGGTTGTCAGATGGCAAACCAGGCTTTGTTGCTTGTCATACACATCACATCATGCTGTGGTATTGAAGGGCATGGAGGGAGGTGTTGTAGGTCTGTGCTGTGCCTTGGATGCGAGCTCCCCTTCGGTAGTCCACAAAGTGCTCTAAAAATGGGCCTAAGATGCTTTGTTTGTTCTTTGGGAGGAGGTTGTGATGGTTTGGGAGTTCCCTGCCCTCCACACTTTGTAAAATGACCCAGACTAGACTCAGCCAACTGGAAGTTAAGGACTGAAATTCTATTTAGAGCTCAGCACAATGTACAGGCAGAGATAGACACAACAGATAGGAATAGTTACAGACATAGACAAGGTAAAGGGAATACAGAAACACAACTCCCCTCCCAGAAATCAGAGACCCCAGGAGGGGCTCCCAACCACCCTTCCACCTTCTCCCCACCCCTGTACCTTACCCCAGGGTTTGCCTCATGTGCAAGGTGAGTTTGGAGGATAGGCCACGGGGGTTAGAAGGAAGGTGGTTAGTGAAGATTAATCATCAGAAAGAAGCCAGAAGCTGCTAGACCACCCGAGATGCTGTGCCCCAGAGAGAGACAGACTCACTTATCTAATGTTTTGGTTTCTTCTCCTAACCATCTCAGCAAGTCTATGAGTGCAGCAGACATCACCATGTTTTCCTTTCACAGTCTAAGTGTAATTCTCTCCATTAAAATATTCCAATTAGCCTCAAACCAGCACAGGGGTGATGGTGGTGCAGTGCTGGTGGGAGCAGCTCTGTGTTTGATAACAGTGATATGGTGATGAGGCTTGTAGGTGAAAGCCAGAGGGGACAGGTGTGCAAATGGGGGTGTCTGAATTCGAAGTACCTGTGATTTTTAGGGTCTGTATCTGTCACCTCCCCTGACTTCCATATTTTTCCATGACATGACATTGTTTTATAATGCATCTTTCTGCCAGGTGAAGCAGTGGAGCCTAATGCCATGATTGCATAATGCCATTGAGAAGGTGCTGCAGAATGCTGGGAAGGCATGCCGAAAAACGAGCAGGCCAGAGTAAGAGCTCTGGTTCTTTAAACCCTCCTTCCCCACACCAAACAAAACCCAGCCCCACACAACTGTCCTTGGAACTACCCAAAAACAAACACGAAAGAATATGGAATCCAAACGACATCTGGATTGCTGCAAAACTCAAGCAGCCTGCAGGAGTACTGAATAATGGGAAGAGTGATGGTTGGAGCGGTGCTGAGATGAGTATAGGCAGGACTGGGCTCATATCTAGTGAAAACCAAATGTGTTTGCTGCAGGATTGGTTTTGAGGTGGAGGAGAGGTTATGTCTTCTGCATCTATGGAACCATTCCAGGTCAGGTTGGATGGGGCTCTGAGCAACCATCTAAAGATGTCCCTGCTCCCTCCTTTAAAGGTCCGTTCCAACGTAAAGTGTTCTCTGGTTGTATAATCTTCAACCAGCTCAACTGCAAACACCACACTGCTTGTCCAAAAGCTTCTGTTTCCTACTGGAACCTGGGAGTTTCCACCAAGGTGAATTTAGAACTTTAGTTAGCTCGTTTTTGGAGGAGCAAGCAGCAGCACCGAGTGCTTCTGGAGCGAGGCAGAGGGGCAGAACCTGTGAGCAGAGGACGGCTTTTGCTCTGCTGCCTCCCGGTGCTGTCTGCTTCAGCTTGTTTTGTGGCCAAGCAGAAACTCTGCCTCAGGCTTGCGTTTGTCAGAACAGGCTGTGTCCTCCAGCGGAGCTGTGGGAAAGTTTAAAGCAGTTCACAGAGCGTTTCAGTGGATCAGGAAAGAGCAGATTGCTGCTAATGGGTTCAGCTGTGAGGAGGTGGTAGGAACTGAGGAGTAACTGCATTTACTAGCTCCTAATTGCAGGTAGCTTCTAGCTTCATGCTCTGGAGGAACTGAGCTGCTGCCAGCTCTCCTGAGCCAGGGAAAAGGAAGAAGAGTTGCACAGGGCAAGGACTGGCTCAGAGGCAGAAGAGTGGGGAGAGGGTCGAGATTGCCAAAAAAAGAAACACACCAAAACAACCCCAAAATGCACTGAATTAAGGGGACATTGTGGCCTTTACATGTAACCATGCACTTGGAGCGCTGATCTGTGCTGGCACAGACATTTACATCAACCACTGGATTCTGAGGTTTTTTTGGGCTTTCCTCAGTGGTTGGATTTATCCCTCAGGGTGCTGCTGCCTTGTGTGCTTGGGTGGGCTCCTTCCTGTGGCAAGTCGTTCTGGCTCCCTGTCAGAAGCTTGCCTGACAAGGTAAACAGTAGGTGGAATGAGTTTTTATGGGTGGTTTACTGAGCATCTGAAGAGAGTAAGTAGTCACAAGATCATTAGTAATTAGCCTGGCTTTGTTGAACTAATTCCTTTCCAAGTAATTGCTGTCAGCAGGTATCAGTTTTTCAACTGAATCTTGTGGTTTGGGTAAGTGGGGATTAGAAGAAGTTAGTATTCTAGGGAAAAGGTAGAACAACTCTGTGTAGAGAAATGGCAACACACTTCACTGTGTGGCATCAGCCAACAAATGTAGGTTCCAGATGTTTTGAGATGAAAATGGCCACAATGGATGCTATGAGTTAAATCTGGGACAGCTGCGATGGGAGAGGATTCACAGAATTCTCAGAAGCTCTTCCAGTCCATCTCCCCTGACAGAGCAGGATCACCTGTACCATATCACACAGGAACATCTCCAGCGAGGGAGACTCCACAACCCCTCTGGGCAGCCAATTCCAGTGTTCTGTCACTCTTACAGGAAAAAAATTCCTCCTCATATTTCCATGGAACTTCCTTTACCACAGCTTCCACCCATTGCCCCTTGTCCTGTCATTGGGCATCACCCAGCAGAGCCTGGCTCCAGCCTCCTGGCACTCAGCCTGCACATATTTATAAACATTGAGGTCACCTCTCAGTCTTCTCCAAGCAGCACATCCCCAGCTCCCTCAGTCTCTCCTTATAAGAGAGATGTTCCATTAATCATCTTTGTGGCTCTGTGCTGGACTCTCTCAAGCAGTTCTATGTCCCTCTTGAACTGAGGAGCCTAGAACTGGACACAGTACTCCAGATGTGGCCTCACCAGGGCAGAGTAGAGGGGCAGGAGAACCTCTCTCCACCTGCTAACCACAGCCCTTCTAATGCACCCCAGAATGGCATTGCCCCTCCTGGCCACCAGAGCACATTGCTGGCTCATGCTCAATATCCCATCCACTAGGACCCCCCAATCCTTTTCCCCTTTGCTGCCTTCCAACAGGTCAGTCCCCAACCTATACTGATACCTGGGGTTGTTCCTTCCCTGGTGCAAGACTCTACAGTCTCCCTTGTTGATTGAGGACATCTTGAGGTGATTGTTTTCACCAGTGACAGCACATTTCTTCAGCCCCTGTTGGTGCGATCGGTCCCGAGCCTTGCGTGCTGCCTGGGAAAATACACAGTGAAGCCCGTGTGGGAACCTCAGCTGGAGTAAAGCTGTAGAGTTCCACTGGCCCTTAATAGGGGTGTGCCAGCCTTCTGCACTCTACTGTGTGGCTGGCAGTCTTCTCAGAAACACAAGAGAAGGCTATTTGGTGAAGAAAAGATATATTCTGTGCTAATTGTGGTCTGAAAATGTGCTGCATGATAAGCATGGAAAACAGCCCAACTATTTGTTGAAATATTCCAGCTACCAGTTCGAAAGCCTTGTGTTTGAAATTACATTATTGTTTACTTAAACTGATAAATGAGTCTTGGCAAGAGTCTCACTCAGGGCTGAGCCCAGACACATGCAAATGGTCCTTGTTTTCGGCAGAGCCACGAGTGGGAAAGCAAGACCCAGAGGGGTGCTCCCAGTTCTTCATGCAAAGTGTTACTGGCATTGGACAGTCTTCCCCTGACCTTCTTCATCAGGAAAAAATACAAGTATGTATCCTGTCTGCTGTGAGGAAAGACTGAGAGCCCTGGGGCTGTGTGTTCTGGAGAGGAGAAGACTGAGAGGGGATCTTACTAATGTCTACAGCTATCTGAGTGGTGGGTGTCAAGATGAAGGTGCCAGACTCCGTCCTTCACCCAGTAATAGGACAAGGAACAATGGGTATAAGCTGGAACCCAGGAGATTCCACCTCAGCACAAGGAGAAATGTTCATACTGTGAGAGTGCTGGGTCCCTGGAGCAGGCTGCCGAGAGAGGTCAGGGAATCTCCTTCTGTGGACACTTTCAAAACCCACCTGGATGCACTCCTGTGTGACCTGCCCTAGGTGACTTAGCTTTGGCAGAAGGGTTGGACTTGAGATGATCTTTGAAGGTCCCTTCTAACCCCTAATATTCTGTGACACTAACCTGACACTCAGGGTGAGACATGCTGAAGGACTCAAGTGTTGTGTTTTGTGACACTGCTCCTGGAATTAGCAGTGCTTGTAATTTCTCTAGAGTGGCACAGACTGGTTTGTGTTGGAAGGGACCTTGAAGGTCATCTAGTTCTAACCTCCTGTTATGGGCTAGTGACACCTACTAGACCAGGTTGCTCAAGGCCTCATCCAACCTGGCCTTGAACACTTCTAGGACTGTAGGAAAGCTTAATGTACTTTTTTTGTTTTTAAGAGCACTTTTACCCTCTAAACAAGGTCATTCTGTAAGTAAGTGAACAATCACACTCATGGTTATCAGGAGGATTTCTGCGTGTAGTAAGAAGGGGTTTTGTAGCATATAACAGTTTGCATCTTAGAGTCTTTGCCGTACACAAAGTAAGCTTTAACCAAAATAAAAACAATTGAAAAATGTCTGGTGCAGTAGAAAGTACTAAAAGTTATCACTGTCTCCAAGAGTAGTTCCACCATGAACTCATCTGATGGGAAAGCTGTAGGAAAAAGCCTGTCTGTAGTAGAAAGTCCCCTTTTGCCAGCAGTGTATAAGTCATATTTTAAACCTCATGTAATATCTGGGAAGAAGGCTCTGGGATGTTTCACCAGCAACTCCACAGGAATCTGAGCCAGATGAGAATTGGGTGAAAAGATGGTGAAAGGAGGATCTGGGGTGGGGGGGGTGGGGGAATAAAAATGGCAATGAAATAATGTGTAGCGCTGCAGCAGCCAGACAATTTCTTGGCTCTGAGCTGGGAGGGGAAGTCTGGAAAAGATCAAGGAGCAATAAACAGCCTCAGTTTTATAAAAGACAAATTCTGCCAGGCAGATCTGATCAAAACTTTAGATCAAGTTATACATGTAGGTGATGAAGTGCTTATTAGTCTCTAGGAAGAGACTGCACTGTAATGAGGGGATGGGCTTGCAGAGGCTCCTCGCTGTAGCCCGCACATTGGTTCGTGGCAGGTCAGGGGAAGGAAGCAGTGGGGAGGAGTTGCAGAGTTGGTTAAACTCAATAGTGGAACTAATGTGCTCACACCACTCAACAGGTCAGAGAAATACTCTCAAGGGGAGAGAGTTTCTAGAGAGCTTAAAAACACACGCAAATGAAATGAGGTTCAGAGTGGGAAAATGCAAGCTGGCACATTTAGGAGGAAAATCGTTCAAAGCACAGCTATTCTATGGAATGAGAGTAGCTTTGGCAAGCTGTAGTGCTGGAAAGGACCTAGAGCTGCTCCTGGGAAGGGGATCAGTAGGAGTTTGGTGTGCAACACAAGCCAAGCCAGCATCTCTGTCAGGTTACCTACAGGACTCTGAGTGACCCTGCTATAAAAGCCAGGCTCTTGCCCCAAGATTAGCAAGGAAGTCTGATTTTAAAATCTCAAAAATGTGTTTTAACAAGTGGGCTGTTGGTAGAAAAATGTCTGCCACCTGGCTTCAAATCTTTCTAAAAAATGTATTTAGTTAAAAAAAAAAAGAAAATGAAAAAATGGGTTTGTTCTAGTTGAAGCTTCCAAGTTGAATCAGAACACCAGAAACGGAAGAGTCAGCCTTTGCCCTACAGCTAGGCTAACTGAGGCAGTTGGAGGGAGGTGTTCAGGGCAGCTCTTAGGTGCTCTGGTTGGTGCATGCCCATCAAACATTAGCACCCTTAATTACTTGAGTATGTCTGAGAAGCTTGATGGTCTTTGTAGTGCAGATACAGGTCCCTTTGCGATGAACACTTTCTAAGGTTTCTTTTTTACAGTAGATCCCGTTTCTGTTGGAGAAATGTCTGTTCTGCATGTGGGCAGTAGGCTGAGAGAGATTTTCCTCCCCCTCCTCCTTCTGCTGAGGCCACATCTGGAATATTGTGTCTGGTTCTGGGCCCCTCAGCTCAAGAAGGACCTCAGAGAACTGCTTGAAAGAGTCCACAGAGGTGCTGAAGGGAGTGGAACATCTCCCTTGTGAGGAGAGGCTGAGGCAGCTGGGGCTCCTGAGCTTGGAGAGGAGGAGCCTAAGGGGGGACCTCATTCATGGTTATAAAGATGTGAAGGGCAGCATCAGGAGGACAGAGCCAGGCTCTGCTCAGTGATCCAGCGATAGGACAAGGGGCAATGGGTGCAAGCTGGAGCAGAGGAAGGTCCATGTGAGCATAGAGAAAACCTTTTTGCTGTGAGAGTGCTAGAGCTCTGGAGCAGGCTGCCTGGAGAGGTAGCGGAGTCTCCTTTGGAGACATCTATAACCCACCTGGATGTGTTCCTGTGTAACCCACCCTAGGTGATCCTGCTCTGGCAGGGGAGTTGGACTTTTGATGATCTTTCAAGGTCCCTTGCCACCTCTAACAGTCTGATTCTATGTGTAGCTGTCCCTGAGGAGCATAGAGACAAGTGAATACCTGCGGTTTTGCATCCAAATTGCATCCCATGTGGTTAGTGTGGAACAGGCTTTAAAACAAAAGCATGACACAGTTAAAACCATTAGAAGCTTCTACTTGAAAGACTTTAGTTATTTCAGAGCTATAGCAATTCTAACTAGCAGACTTGTCCTTCATGGAGAAGGATATATGCAAAGGCATGGCTGAGATCCAGCTGTAATGGCCAAACTTTCTGAAGTGCAGCAGTCACAACCGTTGCTGCTGGGATACAGGAATGCAGCCACCCTGCAGGGGAGGGTTATTTCAGTGAGCTCAGCCCTCTGACCAACACCTCATTATGGAAGCAGTTTTACTACCCAGTGTTCAGCAACACAACCACCTGCACTTCCAAGGATAGGGCACTTAGCAGCCAGGGGTGATGCTGACCTTCTCCCAGCATCTCTGTGCAGAAAACAGTGTTTGGTGGTCCCCTGAATTCTAGTGAAGATTATGAAGCAGCTCACATCGTTGTATAGCAACAAACAGACCTCTAATTCATTCATAATTTGACAGGATTCCCAGTGTACTGGATTTCCTTCTGAAGCCAGGTGTCGAGATGATGGGAGCAGACTCTTTTCAGTGATGCCCAGAGACATAACAAAGGGTAATGGGCACATACTGGAACCCAAGAGAGTCTATCTGAATAGGAGGGAAAACCTTTCATGTGAGGGTGCCAGAGCCCTAGAGCAGACCACCCATAGAGGTGGTGGATGTCCTCTGGAGACTCGACATCGAGATCCAGGGCAACCTGCTCTGGATGACCCTGCTCTAGCAGGGACATTGGGCTTGATGATGATCCCCAGAGGCCTCTTCCCACACCCACCTTGCTGGGATCTTGTGGTACTGGTATGTTTGTTTCAAGGTTGAAGTTGGTACTGGTGAGGGCTTCTGCTCCACAAAGTAAAACCCCATGCTTGCTCCAGTAGCTGCCTGCTCTTCCTGCTGTTGGGAGAGTGGAGGGTCTGCCACTTGCAGGCTGGGGAATTCCAGTGCTGGGTATAAGCTGAGGGAGGCAGCTCTTGCTAAGCATACTCACTTGAGAATAGAGGGGGAGAGATAACCTGCACCTGCATTCTTTTTTATTCTTTTACCTATCTCCTGCCCCTGATCTGCCTTTGGAAATGAAGTCGTTCATCTCAAGCAGGATCACCTGCATCTCTCTATGCATTTTTGGGTCATCACTTGCAATAGTCTCATCATGTTCCAGCAGCTTTTCTGAGCAAGCATGCAGTTTGAGGGCTGCTTAGGCAAACATTCAAGTCAAGATAGAAAACATCTTCAAGTTTGCTGAGTTTTTTTGTTTTAGGTTGTGGGGTTTTTGGTGTGGTTTTTTGGTTTTGCTTTTTTTGGACATGACAATCAACAAAAATCTTTGGGGGTGATGTAAGGAGACATGCCAGGAACTCTATTACTAGTATGAGCAGTCAGCAGCTCAGTTTGAAGAACCAAACCACAGCTCTGCAGTACAGCAGAATGGGAGGTGGTGTGTTTGGGGGGAGGCTTTTCAATTGCTTTTACTTTGCACTCGTTGTTGAGAAGGGAGCTGCCTTAAATTACCAAAGAAGGGGAGTTTTGCCAGCCAATATGCTCGAGCTGAAAACAGATTGCAGCTTTACTCCTAGTAGTAAAGTTGCAGACACACATAACATTGTGGAACTGGACCTACCTGCAATGTAGGTGCTGCTGCAGTGCGTTTGCTGCCTGTCTTGAGCTGTATTAGAGACAAGGGTTTGTGAAAATTGGAGTGTGGGGCATCTGGTGTTGATGTATTTGGCACCTGCAGGCTTTGAAATACTGGATCATCGACTTCTGTTGTTAGAGCCTTGCAACACTTCCTATTTCAGCCCTGAGGAAAAGGCCCTGGGGGTCTGGGGTGATGAAAAGCTCAACAGGAACCTGTAGTGTGAGTGCAACCCAGACAGCAACTGTGTGCTGGGCTGCAGCAAGAGCAGTGTGGGCAGCAGGACAAGGGAGGGGATTGTGCCCCTTTGCTCTGCTCTCCTCAGACCCCACCTGCAGTCCTGTGTGCAGTTCTGGAGCCCCCAGCACAGGAAGGACATGGAAGTGTTGGAGTGGGTCCAGAGAAGGCCATGAAGATGCTGAGAGGGCTGCAGCAGCTCTGCTGTGAGGACAGACTGAGAGAGTTGGGGTTCTGCAGCCTGGAGAAGAGAAGGCTTCCAGGAGAGCTTAGAGTAGCCTTCCAGGATCTGAAGGGGGCTACAGGAAGGCTGGGGAGGGACTATTGACAAGGTCTTGTAATGCCAGGACAAGGGGCAATGGGTTTGAACTGACAGAGGAGAGATTTAGACTGGATGTTAGGAGGAAGTTGTTTGCAGTGAGGGTGGTGAGACACTGGCACAGGTTGCCCAGGGAGGTTGTGGCTGCTCCCTCCCTGGAGGGGTTGAAGGCCAGGTTGGGGGAGGCCTTGAGTGAGCTGTACTAGTGGGAGGTGTCCCACTAGTCCCAGGGTTGGAACTAGATGCTCCTTGAGGTCCCTTCCAACCTTACCTTTCTATGATTCTATCATTTTTATACCCACAGATCCTTGCAGCATAAACACAGATTCATGAAATCCTAGAGGTCAGGTCCCTACTGTCTGTCTGGATGCTGTAAGGACTTTGCCTCAGTGGACCCTACTGCTACTAACGCAGGTCGTCAAAAGAAGGAGAGAAATACAGGCAAAGCATTTGGGGTTGGTGCTTGTGGTCAAGCTTCATTTAACAAGGCTCTTGCCCAAAGAAATTAATGATGATGAGCTCCTAAGTACCACATGGAAGAAGTTTATGATGTTGAGAGGGAGACTGCCCATTTCCATCAGCATGGGAGTAACCCTACTCAAGGTAATTGAATGATCCAAGTTAAACTCACGCTAAGGCGAGGCCTGTGGCAGCTCTCCAAAACACGGAGGAAATTCAGGTTATTCAGGTTCATATTTCCAATAAGAGGAAATTCTATGCTCCTGTGTTACCCTAAGCCCTCAGCCTGTGTTTTTCTACCAGCAGATATTACAAGTGATTGTCTTGGAGGCAAATGTTTTACGTCTGTCTGGGGCTGACGGGCTCAATGACGTGACACAGGAGAAGAATAATTCCATCTCCTGCCTCTCCGCAGCATTTTATCAGGCTCACTGGCACTGAATTACCATCTGTGCTTCTGTCAGGGGCAGTAATAGCTTTTGCTAAGCATTTGGTTGTGAGAGGGCTATGATTTCTCTACAAGGTCAGTCACCTTAACGAGTGTTCCAGTGGCCACTGGGAACAAACCTGTTCTGGGGTAGTTGTGTTTTTGTCAAAGGCAGTGTGTGTTTGTTATTAAAGTTCTGTCTTTGCAAAGAAATGAGAAACCTTGGGGTGGCTCTAACCACCTTCTCTTTGTGCCTGTGCTGCCTATCATAGTATCATAGAATGGTAAGGTTGGAAGGGACCTCAAGGATCATCTAGTTCCAACCCCCTGCCATAGGCAGGGACACCTCCCACTGGTACAGCTCACTCAAGGCCTCCTCCAACCTGGCCTTCAACACCTCCAGGGAGGGAGCCACAACCTCCCTAGGCAAAATCTCTCTCCCTGAGAGAGATTATTCCCAGAGGACACCTTATGAGGCTTTTTGAAGTAGATTGGTAACCCAGAAATGTCGTGAGCTCTATTTGGGCTAGAGACACCTTTAATTGGAGCTCCACGTCCTTACGTTTACAGGAGAAATGGGATGCAGATCCCTTACGGTGTACTAGAAAAGACAAATTCAGATTGTTGTGTGTAAATTAACCCCAGTTTCAGTTTGGCAGCTTTAGAAAAGGCAGTAGTTGCTTTTGGGACAGCGTGGCTGGGCACTGTGCTTGGCATTCAGCCCTGATCTGCCTCTTGATGTGGCATTTTCTCTTTCACTGCCTCTCTTTAAACATTTTCTTTCTTTAATTTCTTTGCTGCACTTCTCCTTCTTCCTTCTCCCAACTTTGGGACAATTCTGGATCATCTTGAGGAGCAAGTGCTTCTGATGAACTTCAGGAGAAATGATCTCTGCAGTCATGTTCCTGCTCCCCAGCTCCTGTTTTTTGCTCATTGGAGTGAGGATGCAAACAGCAGCAGATGCCTGTTGGTGGTGATTAGATAAAAGAAATGAGTTCTGGGGATGCTGCAGTGAGAGGGGAGGTGCTTCCCTGGCAGGTTGAGAAGGATCATTTGCCTTTGTTATTATTAGACTCGATGTAGCTTTGCTTTCCTGTTTTGCTAGTTAAGCAAACATACCTCTTGTCCTCTGTCCTTTGAGTTTCTTTCTGACACTCTGTGACTCTTGCTTGCCTCTCCTCTCTTCATATTTTCACTTCACCCGGCTCACTAAGGTGTTAGGTGGTCATTGTCACTGCACAGGGGTGTGGGTTAACAGCCACTGGGGACACAGATTTCTTCCTGGTTCTCATTTCTCACAGTGTGCCCCAGCTGCCTGTGGACTTAGAGGAATAAGTGACTTCAGGATGGCTGAGCTGCAGGATCATAGTCTGCCTCTGGCTTTTGAGATGGGTCATCATAGAATCACAGAATGGCTTGAGCTGGCTTGAGCTGCCATGAGCAGGAACACCTCCCAGCAGATCAGGTTGCTCAAAGTCTCATCCAGACTGGCCTTAAACATCCGTGATGGTTTGGGAGTTCTCTGCCCCCCACACTTTGTAAAATGACCCAGACTAGAACTCAGTCAGCTGGAAGTTAAGGACTGAAACTCTATTTACAGCTCAGCACAATGTACAAGCAGAGATAGACACAACAGACAGGAATAGTTACAGACATAGACAAGGTAAAGGGAATACAGCAACACAACTCCCCTCCCAGAAATCAGAGACCCCAGGAGGGGCTCCCAACCACCTTTCCACTTTCTCCCCACCCCTGTACCTTACCCCAGGGTTTGCCTCATGTGCAAGGTGAATTTGGAGGATGAGCCAGGGGGGTTAGAAGGAAAGTGGTTAGTGAGGTTACTCAGCAGAGAGGAGAAGCCATAAGCTAGGCTACCTGAGACACTGTGCCCCAGAGACTCACTTATCTATTTTGAGTACTTATTCTTACCCATCTCAGCAAGCCTATGAGTGCAGCAGACATCACCATTGTTTTCTTTTTCACAGCCTGTAGTATAATTTTCTCCATCAAAATATTCCAATTAAACTCAAACCAGCACAACATCTTCAGGGATGAGGTGTCCACAATCTTTTCTAGTGTCTCACCATGCTCATAGTAAAGAACTTCTTCCTAATGTCCAGTCTAAAAGTACATTTTTCTAGTTTAAAACCAATGTGCATTGTCCTGTCTCCATGGGCCCTTCTAAACAGTCCCTCTCCTGTCTTTGTCTGTGACCAGAGGAGATACACAGAGCAGCCCAAGGTAGAGACAAGGAGGAAAAGCTGTTGCTTGGGAAGCAGCAAAGGATGAGCTGACTCACACTAACTGCTGTGCTGGGCTCAGAGTGGACCCAACTATCCCAGTTCTACAGCCTCAGCCATAGAGGATCGCTGGCTATGGAGGGGCTGTGGGGGAGCAGGCCTGGGAACAAGGGCATGGGGACATGTTGCCTTTTCACTGGGTGCTTTGACTGACCTGGTAGCCTGAAAATAGGCAGGGCTGCTAGTTGTAAATGACAGGAAGGGCTGCAGGAGAGGGAGTACTACAAACACTGGTGACCCTCAAAAGCATCCTTTTGGGCTTCATCCAAATGGACACCTTGTCTTGCCAGAAGGCTTGGACAGTAATCAGCAATCAGCTATACCTCGGTAGCTGGAAGGAAAGATAGACACTAACTTGCAGAGTTTAAAGGGGACACCACTTCTACAAAGGCAGGGATAAAGAGAAATTAAACTGTCCCCACAATAATCCTGTTACCTGCCTTCCTGTCCATTTGGGTGAGCTCCCCTCTCCTCACAGTGTGCCCAGGGCTTCCTGGTGGAGGATTTCTTGTTCTTTATTTTCATCCAGGTATTGTGCTTGAAGAAGATGACCTGAATCTGTGGAGTCTCCCTTCTAGTCTTCCATCCCAACTGCAGGGTTGGTTGGTTTGGGTTTTTTTTGAGATGCAAACCATTCCCTTTAGAATTCCTTAATCCTTACTTTGGGGAGATATCATGATGTCCCTCACAGTCGTTAATTGGCTGTCCTGTTTTGCTTTGGGAAATGACAAAGTCCCTTGGACGTGGCTGGATGAGACAAGAAGCTGCCTCTGCAGTTAAGTGGAGTCAGTGCAGGGTTTAGCCAAGCAGAAGAGCCCTTTGGAGCAAGTGATGCAGACTGACAATAAACTCTTTCTTTCCAGGCTGTGCAGTCACCAACTCTCCCAGCATATCATGGTTAGTCATGAATCCTGCTGCCCCTGCAAACACTTGCCTTGCTAATGACCTTTCAGGCAGCTGCGTGACTGGGCTGAACGTGGCCAGCATGCTCTGGGTTCTTCTCTGGGGCAAAAGAACAGTGTGTTGTGAGCTGCAACCCTCCAAAAAAGCACTCGCATCTTTCAAGGTGTCGTAATTTGAGGCCGTGAACTGCCCAGGACTGGAGGGCAGAAGTGACTCTTGCTCCTTCTAGAGTAAGAGTGAGAATGCTGCACGCTGATGGGAAGTTTGAAGAGAGATTCTGTTTGCTGGTGAATACATGCAAAAGGCAACCAGGTAGAATGGAGATGTCCACAAGCTAAGTCTGTAAGACTGAATCCATCTAGAATCCTCCACCTGTTGCACCCTCAGCAGGCCCAAGAGTAGGCCAGAACTGTGCCCCCTCCTGAACTTAGGCCTGTGAGGCCTCAGCAGGCTGCATGATGCAGCTCAAAACTCCCTGCCAACCAGAAGCCATCTCCCACAGACAGAGGAGGAGGAACACTGAGCTGTGAAGGGAGGAGAGGAGGGGGACAGAGCCATATCCTCTGCTTTATAAGCTGTGACACTGGAGAACAGAATAGAGTAACAATTTTACAGTACCTTGGCACTACCAGGTTCCCCCTAGGGATGGACCTTCCTCTCTGTAGTTTCCTTAAGGGCACCAGGTCCCCCCTAGGGATGGACCTTCCTCTCTGTAGTTTCCTTAAGGGCACCTCAGACTAGGACACAAGGACACTAACTTTCTGCCCCTGTGCTCAGCACTGCTCAGGCCACACCTTGAGTCCTGTGTCCAGTTCTGGGCCCCTCAGTTTAAGAAAGATGTTGAGGTGCTGGAAGGTGCCCAGAGAAGGGCAGCAAGGCTGGGGAGGGGCCTGGAGCACAACTCTGTGAGGAGAGGCTGAGGGAGCTGGGGGTGTGCAGCCTGCAGAAGAGGAGGCTCAGGGCAGAGCTCATTGCTGTCTACAGCTACCTGAAGGGAGGTTGTAACCAGGTGGGGTTGGGCTCTGCTGCCAGGCACCCAGGGACAGAACAAGAGGACACAACCTCAAACTGTGCCAGGGGAGATTCAGGCTGGATGTTAGGAAGAAGTTCTTCACACCAAGAATGATTGGCACTGGAATGGGCTGCCTGGCTAGGTGGTGGAGTGCCCATTCCTGGAGATGTTTAAAAGGGGACTGGATGAGGCACTTAGTGCCATGGGTTAGTTAATTAGAAGGTGTTGGGTGACAGGGTGGGCTGGATCTTGAAGGTCTTTTCCAGCCTGGTTAATTCTGTGGTTCTGAGAAGCACCATGAGGCAGTTACTGTCTCTGCAGGATTTGATGTCAGGTTCGGTGGACAGAGATGCTAAGCAAGGTGGTGTAGCATGGTAAGAACTGGTCCAGTGCATCCTCCTGCGTGTCTAATGCCCTGCTTGGTTTGCGCTTGCCTTTTCCTGTGATGCACCATAAACCATGAAGTTTATGGTGGTTACTGCAGAGGAGTCAGATCTTCCCACACACTGGCTTAGGGGAATGTTTTAATGCATCTGTGCCTGTATCCTTGACTGTCTTGATGCTGTAATTCAGCAGCAGATGACAGCTGCAGATGTATGCCGTAGCCTGTGACTCACGTGGGGATGGGAGAGAGACCTCTGAGAAACACACCCACTCTTCAGAGGGAAACATCAGCCTGTACCTTGGAGCATGTCACTTAATGAGTTTCCACAATCTGCAGGTCAGACCTGATATTATCCAAAGTGACTTGGAATAATTTTGATGGGATGGCTTAAAAGGTCAGACGTAAATTGAGTTTTGGGGTGGCAGATGACTTTCTGATGGCTGACAAGCTGTAACACGAAAGCATTGGATGCAACCAGCTTGTACTTACAGGGGGCTCTGACTAAGGCTGATTAAAGTGGAAAAAAAGAGAAGGAAAAAACCCAGCAGAAAGCCAGGCTGAATTTCCCTTAGGGTTCATGGGACTCAGTTTCTTCTTAGACAATGAGACCTCTTCGGTTTGGGGATTATCTCCCAAGCAAAACAGTCACATTCCATCTAAGGGCATCTGAAACTAAACTGGATGAAGTACTGGAAAAAAGCCTGTCAAGAGCAATCCAGCACTAGTAGTGAAATGGCTTGAAAAACCCCAGCCTGTTTGCAAAGGTCATGTTTACCATGTCAGTAGAGTGCCCTGCAAAGTCTGGCACATCATCATTATTTTGCTCCCAGTGTACAAAAATACTGCAGTGCCTCAGATCTCCTGATAAAAGCTGCTGTGGTTGTGCTGTGTTTCTGTCCCTTGGTCTCACTCTGCATCACTACAAGGTCCATTTTCACCCAATAGCTGGGTTTTTTTGGTTGGTTTTTTTTTTTTTTTTTAAACCTTTGAGCTACCTCAGCACTGAGATATTCTATAGTTGATGAGGACAGGGGCTTGTTTTCTTTGATCAGGAAAAAAGGTTCTCTTTTTTGTGTTTGAAACTCATCTTACCAGGGTGTGGATGAACCTCTTCCTTCTCACCACTGGCAGGATTAAAGGGAAAGAATTGTCAAGAGAGGTGAATGCAGTCAAGTCCCCGGGACAGATGACAGAATTTTGTGGAAGAAATTGCAGAACCTAAACATCTGAGATGGAGTTAATCCCCCAGGTGCTGCTGGCTGGTAGCTGCTCACATTACTGAAACAGGATGTTTGCAAGAAGCGGCTGTGTGGATTTGTGGGCAGTTGTCATATGAGAGCTCATTCGTGGGAACATGACTGCTCTTGAGGACCCTGTTGATGCCTTTTCATGGGCCAGGGAATGAATGTAGCACCACCTTGAGTGAAACACATGCCTGGAAGTTAAATCTGAGTCGGGGTCCTTTTGGAGAGGTCTTAAATTGTGCTTTCAGATTCCAGGGTTGACAGTCCTTGTTGGGTAGAGCCTGTAGGTCCTCCTGCACTGGCAAGCTGTAATGAAAAGGATTCACTATTAACAACGATACTAATTTTTGTTATCCAGGCAGAGATTGTTAATGACTACGAAAACTGTTCATTAACATTAAATCTCACCAGAAACCTTATTTACAAGGTTCAAAAATGCAGGGTTTGGAAATTTACACGTACATGGAACAGGCAAAACTGGAACACTCTAAAGGCACCCAGCATAAGCAAACATTATTACTGGCAGAGAAGGTTTGTGTGGTCACTCACACTGCTTGCAGTTAGTTATGCTGCTTAGCCACTGGATGGACACAGGAAGCTCCTTTCTGCTCATGGCAGAAGGCAATTAATGGTTACAAGAGGCTTGAAGTATTGACTCACAAAAATATCCTGGCACAATACCCAAAGCATGTGGTGGGGCTGCTGCTGGGCCCAAAGCTGTTAGAGGCTTTGGAGTTTCCTCAGGCTCCTGGGTGCTGGAGAAAGGAGTCAGATATCTCTGAGCTGGTGCTGGCTCTGTTGGCAGCAGGCTCTCAGGTGCAGGCAGATGCCTTGCAGTGTGCAGTCTGGGCACGGTGTCACGCTGGCTGTGCAGGCCGAACACGGGGAGGCATCAGAGCCTGATCCTGCTTGCTGGGGTCCCACCCAGCTCAGGATCAATGAGGCAGTAAGCAGGCAGGGATACAATGGCAGAGAGCACCTTATGCTACCTGCTCATCCCTTTATACCCGTTCAGCCCGAGACTGATGTGCCTTTGGACATAGATTAGCCAATCAGGATGGCAGTTTGCCCATGTTAGGTGCAGCCAGGGCCTTTGTCCCCTTTCCTGTGGCCACCACCCCCAGCACAAGGAGGGGGAGCAGGGGAGCACGCCTGGGCAAGCCGGGACATGTACAAACCCACTTGGCCTTTTTAGGCCTACCACAACACAAGCTATGGAGAAGCACAGAGGTGAAGTCAGTGTTTAGGCTGCTGGAATAACTGCCCAATCTACCTGTGTCACATCTTTGTTCAGAGGTTAGATTGGCATTTGCAGTGTACTGTTCCTGCAGCGTTTGCATTTGAATAGTGTTGACTTCATAACTGGTTGGCATTACCAAGCAGTGATGAGCTGAGGGAATCTGAAGGATGTTTGGGTTATGTCAGTTTAACTGGGAGGTATTTCCTGTGGTCCACTGTTTGGAAGATCTAATTGAAAGGGAGACCTTATTGCTCTCTACAGCTACCTGAAAGCTACTGTGCCCTGGCGAGACCTCGCCTGGAATATTGCATTCAGTTTAGGACTCCCCAGTTCCTGAGGGACAGGGATCTACTCAAAAGGCTCCAACTATGAAGATGATTAAGGGGCTGGAGCACTGCACTATGAGGAGAAACTAAGACAGCTGGGGCTTTTTGGTCTGGTGAAGAGAAGACTTAGAAGGGATCTAATCAATGTTTATAAATATCTGAGAGCTGGGTGTCAAGAGCGATGGGACAGACTCTTCTCATTTGTGCCCTGGGATAGGACAAGGGGCAAGAGATTTAAACTCTACAGCAAAGGAAGTTCCACCTCAACGTGAGGAAGATCTTCAAGGGTCACAGAGCACTGGAACACTCCACAAAGAGGTTGTGGAGTCGTCTTCTCTGGAGTCTTTCAAGATCCATCTAGATGTGTTCCTGTGACCTGTGCTGGATTCTGTGTCCCTGCTCTGGCAGAGAGGCTGAGGTCTCTTCCAACCAGATATGTTCTGCGATCCCTTTCAACCACCACTGTGCTGGGATTCTGTGAAAAGTGTGCTTTGTGCTACCCTGTGGTGGTGCAGCCAGGCTCTCTCCTGTAGTGTTTGCTAAGGTTTCAAAGGATATTGTTTTCCTGCTAAAGCAGAATTAGCCAGAAAAAGGTATTTGAAGGAGAGGACCCAAGCTGCCTTTTCAGAAATGACTCAGTAACCATTTTAAGGCCTAATGTTCTGTGTTGTCTCTTGACACCTGGACTCAGTATTAAGAGAGAGAAAAGATGGTCTCTTATTTCCTGTGTTTTCAACTGGGCCTAGGGAGTAATGGGGAGCTGTTCTACAGTGCCAAGCTGTGTGGAGAAGTACTCTGTTCTGCAGAGGACAACCCTCAGCATCGTGTGAGCAGTGCTTCTTCTAATGGCACAAAAGGCGTCACTGAAGGGACCCTGGTGAGTAAAATCCTAGTGATGTGGGCTCTGCCTAGTCCCAGTGCAGCTTTAATACTCTGGCAATCTTGCAATCAGTGAGACTGGATTTCTCCCCAGTTGCTGGTGTTTATGTGGAGATGTTGCTGCTACTAGGTACATGAGAACCACTGGGATACATGCTACTGGAGTACCTGGCTGTTGTTCACGATGGCACTTGGTACATGACTGAATTTCAGATGCCAGAAGTACCTTTTGGAATAGGGATGGTTTCTCTTCCCCCTTTCCTCCCCCCACCCCGGGGTTTTAAGATGAGCAGCAAGTGCTCAGGCTTTGCTGTTAAGATTGTGAAACAAAATTAAAGGGCTTAGAACCAATCTCTTTTTTTTCCTGATAATATTGTTATGAGCAGGGGAAAAAAAAGGTGAAACTGTTTTAGTCATTTGCTGACTTCTGTCCTTATGAGCACTCAAGGCTGTGGTGTAACTTCTGTAGAGAAGTCAGTGGTGTACACATCTCTTAGTGTGGTGGAAACCCTTTGAGGCTATTATTGTCTACTGAAAGTTTGTTGAAGCTCAAGGCCAAGTGCCAGGTTCTCCACCTGGATCACAACACTCCATAGTAAGCTACAGACTTGGCCTTGGAAAGCTGCAAGTTGGGGAGGGACCTGGGGTATTGATTGACAGTCAACTGAATGTGAGCCAGCGGTGTGCCCAGGTGGCCAAGGGGGCAAATGGTATCCTGGCTTGTGTTAGAAGCACTGTGGCCAGCAGGGACAGGGAGGTGATCATCCCCCTGTACTCAGCACTGCTGAGGCCACATCTTGAGTGTTGCCTTCAGTTCTGAGCTCCTCACTACAGGAAGGATATTGAAGTGCTGGAGAAGGGCCTGGAGCACGTGGCCTGTGAGGAGTGTCTGAGGGAGCTCAGGTTGTTTGGTCTGGAGAAGAGGAAGCAGAGGAGAGACTTCATTGCTCTCTACATGTACCTCAAGGGAGGTTGGAGTAAGGAAGGGTCAGCCTCTTCTCCTTGGTGGCAAGTGATAGGATGAGAGCAAATGGTTCCAAGCTGCACCAAGGGAGGTTCAGGCTGGATGTTAGGAAATACTTCCTTCACTGAAAGGGTTCTCAAACATTGGAATGGTCTGCCCAGGGCAGTGGTGGAATCACCATCCCTGGGGGTGTTCAAGCAGTATCTGGACGTGGCACTTAAGGATGTGGTTTAGTGTTGACCCTTCAGTGCTGAGTTGAGGGTTGGACTGGATGATCTTTGAGGTCCCTTCCAAACAGATGTTTTCTGTGAATCTGTGACTCTGTTTCCACCATGATGTGGATAAAGGTTAGCATGCCTAGGAAGAAGTGCTGCTTTTCCCCTCAAATCCAGAAGTGTTGTTTGCTGGAGATGCTGGAAGAACATCAGGAGTGCTCTTCTCTCTCAGGTAACTGTTTTCCTTTAATGCCACAGCATCTCCTTCTGAGCTTGCTATTTTTTTTTTCTCTCTCTAGCTGTGAAGTGAGTTGCACAGATGGCCTAGCATAAGGAAGAAGGAAAATAAGGATGATGTTTTCTGATGGATTTATTTGTATACAAGTCCCAAGGGACCTAAGTATTAAATAGCTTCAGATTTAAGTTGTCATCAATGTACAGACAACTGGGCACACATCACTAAATCCAGATTACTTTCTTTTAGTAGATAAAGTGGATTTTAGTCTTAAAGCAAGGGTTTAGGAGAACTGAAGTTAACTTTCTGAAAAGCATAACAATATTGGGGGAGAAGAGCAAACACTGATTCGGCAGAAAATACTATTTCAGCAGCAATCTTGAAACTGCAGTTAAACCTACAGATCCAGATTGCCTCTACCCATTACTTTTTAGACACAGCAGTGTTTGGATGAATGATATGGCTGTAAGACCTGCCTGTCTGTGCTGGCCATCAGAACCTTGGTGGTCCATACTCATGGAAAAGTGATTCTGCACTCATCCTCCATTATGAACTTTGGCTGTCTGCTAAGTGTCAGGAGGAATGGACTGGTGAGAAAGAGGTTAAAGGGCTCAGCTCACATCAACAGAAGTAATTGGCTGGATGGTGGCACACAGAGAGCGGTGATCAACAGCACAATGTCCACCTGGAGACCAGTGCCAAGTGGTGTCCCTCAGGGGTCAGTGCTGGCACCAGTGCTGTTTGACATCTTTGTCAGTGCCGTGGACAGAGGAATCAGTGCAGCCTCAGCAAGTGTGCAGCTGGCAGCAAACTGTGTGGCACAGTCAACTTGCTAGAGGGCAGGGATCCATCCAGAGGGACCACAACTCCAGGCTGGGTGGTGAATGGCTGAGAGCAACCCTGAGGAACAGACACTTGGGGTCTGGGGTGATGAAAAGCTCAACAGGAACCTGTAGTGTGAGTGCAACCCAGACAGCAACTGTGTGCTGGGCTGCAGCAAGAGCAGTGTGGGCAGCAGGACAAGGGAGGGGATTGTGCCCCTTT
>VWZE01013825.1:0-10155 GCA_013396675.1 Eubucco bourcierii | reverse complement strand
GGGAGGGACTATTGACAAGGTCTTGCAATGCCAAGACAAGGGGCAATGGGTTTGAAGTGGCAGAGGAGAGATTTAGAGTGGATGTTAGGAGAAAGTTGTTTGCAGTGAGGGTGGTGAGGCACTGGCACAGGTTGCCCAGGGAGGTTGTAGCTGCTCCCTGCCTGGAGGTGTTGAAGACCAGGTTGGAGGAGGCCTTGAGTGAGCTGTACTAGTGGGAGGTGTCCCTGCCTATGGCAGGGGGTTGGAACTAGATGATCCTTGAGGTCCCTTCCAACCTTCCCATTCTATGATTTTTTCACTTTTTGTGTTTCCATTGGTGGCAGCTGCACTGCTCTCACAGGGAGCTGGAAGTACCTTCATTTCCAGTTGCTTACAGCTCCACCGTTTATATGTGCTCTGATGTGAGGATGTCGTGGCTGAAAACTTAGCTGGAAGTGGTGTGTTTGCATGCAAAACTCTGGGTGTGACTCTGCACCGTGACAGGAAAGGAGCTAGTCAGCACTTCTAGCGGTTTTAGGGCAAATGAACTGTCTCTGTTAGTGAGTGGCAGTGGTCAGGATGCTGTGGAGCTGGAGCTACAGAGAAGAATGGCATGTGTTAGGAAAGTGTGGGCACCCTGAGGCTGCCATCTGTGTATTTTAACATCTTCATTCAGCTAGTGGAGAGGAGGAGGAAATGCTCCTTCTTTTCTCTGCTCTAATTCAGCTGCTTTGAAGACTCCATCCATAGCTAATTTTTATTTGGGCTGTTTTGAACTTATTGTGCGCTTAGGGAAATGCTTGAGCCGGCAGAGTGCAGGAGGTGGGAAAGCATTGCTAGAGAGCTGGAGTCAAAGCAGAGCTCCTTTCCTTCTCCCCATCCTGCCAACAGTGTCAGCTTCAGAGGGAGCTGATTTTCAGCTCTGGAGTTTGGGAGATGGTGTTGCTCTTCCTGCTTTCCTTTTTGCGTATCTCCTGTGTCTGCTCTCACCTACCACTCTGAGTTCTTACAAACCAGGCATTGAAGAGGTAGGTTTTGTTTATTTCTGTGTCGTGTGCTGTGGCTGGATCCTGCTCCACAGACATGCTACTTTTACTCTGAGGACAAGGTGGCAGGCAGCACTGAAGGTACCAGCAGTGACTGGCAGAACTCCAGCATTTATTAATGCTTGGAAATTGCCTGTCTTTTATCCACCAGAATTCTTAAATGAGAGTGTAAATTGGACAGACAACAACAAGAGGGTTTTTTTGTTGGTTTGGGGTTTTTTGCTGAAGGAAGCTTCCCAAGAGCAGGCAGTTGGGAAAGTGGGATTTTATCTTGCTTCTGTTCAAGGAGCACTTGCTTGAGCATGTGCCCTCTGTGTGTTTTTCATGGGATATGTTTACAGTTTACTCACTAACAGACACCTGACAGTTAAAGTTACTCTAACTGAAATTGCCTTTCAGTAGCTTAGAGGAGACATGGCAGTCTTGCCTTTCAGGCCATCCTTATCAACTGAAGCATAAAAGCATCACCTGCTGGGGTCTAAATACAGAGAATAATTGTTTTGAAACTGCAAGTACTGATATCCTCTAGAGAGGTGCTTGGTCCTTGTCAAGTTGTTCCATGTGCGTATGAGCATGCAGGCGACTTTGTTTCTGCGTAGTGGCTGCAGTGTTCTCTCGTTCTTCTTCTTCAAGAGAGGAAACAATGCCAAGAACAACTCCAGGCTAGGTGGGGAATGGCTGAGAGCAGCCCTGAGGAACAGGGCTTGGGGGTCTGGGGTGATGAAAAGCTCAACAGGAGCCTGTAGTGTGAGTGCAGCCCAGACAGCAACTGTGTGCTGGGCTGCAGCAAGAGCAGTGTGGGCAGCAGGGCAAGGGAGGGGATTCTGCTCCTTTGCTCTGCTCTCCTCAGACCCCACCTGGAGTCCTGTGTGCAGTTCTGGAGACTCCAACACAGGAAGGACAGGGAACTGCTGGAGTGGGTCCAGAGGAGGCCATGAAGATGCTGAGAGAGCTGCAGCAACTCTGCTGTGAGGACAGGCTGAGAGAGTTGGGGCTGTGCAGCCTGGAGAAGAGAAGGCTTCCAGGAGACCTTAGAGTAGCCTTCCAGGATCTGAAGAGGACCTACAGGAAGGCTGGGGAGGGACTATTGACAAGGGCTTGCAATGCCAGGACAAGGGGAACGGGTTTGAAGTGTCAGAGGGGAGATTTAGACTGGATGTTAGGAGGAAGTTGTTTGCAGTGAGGGTGGTGAGGCACTGGCACAGGTTGCCCAGGGAGGTTGTGGCTGCTCCCTCCCTGGAGGTGTTCAAGGCCAGGTTGGAGGAGGCCTTGAGTGAGCTGTGCTAGTGGGAGGTGTCCCTGCCTATGGCAGGGGGTTGTAACCAGATGTTCCTTGAGGTCCCTTCGAACCTTACCATTCTATTATTCTATGAAACTGGAAACAAAGGTGGAGAGGTTTTCACCTTCTACTTGCAGAAGAGCAGTCTGGTTTGGAGCAGGGAGGATGAAGAGGCTTCCTGACTAGTCAGCACAGCAGGCAGTGTGGTGTGCTGTGTGGGGAGTCCGTTCCATGTGTTGAACACAGCACAGGAAGTTTTAAATGCCTGGTGACTCCCAGGTGGAGTGCAGTTGGTCCCACAAGCTTGCAAGTGGATCCACACCTTCGGCTATCAAGTGAATGAAGTTGGTCAGCCTTTTGAGAAATGAGCAATGAATGATATAAATGTTCAGTCCCATGGTGGAGTGTGAGAGGTGAGTGAGCAGCCTCAGCTGTGGAAAAGTGCTATGTGGGCTCAGCACTGGTGAGAATGAAGGTGCCTTTTGTGGGCACCTCTGTAACGTGATGTAAGATAAACCTTGCAGGTCATTGAAAGATGGGAAGGGTCTGCTAGCCTTTACTTAAAAGTATATGGAAGAAAGTACTTTCTATTCAAGCTATCATTTTAAGAGATGTAATAAAAGTGACTTATCTATGGAAGAAAAAATATACACAATTACAGAATCATAGAATCATAGAATCGTAAAATTGGAAGGGACCTCAAGGATCATCTAGTTCCAACCCCCTCCATAGGCAGGGCCCCCTCCCACTAGCACAGCTCACTCAAGGCCTCCTTCAACCTGGCTTTGAACACCTTCAGGCAGTGAGCAGCCACAACCTCCCTGGGCAACCTGTGCCAGTGTCTCACCACCCTCACTGCAAACAACTTCCTCCTAACATCCAGTCTAAATCTCCCCTCTGACACTTCAAACCCATTGCCCCTTGTCCTGTCATTACAAGACCTTGTCAATAGTCCCTCCTCAGCCTTCCTGTAGCCCCCTTCAGATCCTGGAAGGCTACTCTAAGATCTCCTGGAAACCTTCTCTTCTCCAGGCTGCACAGCCCCAACTCTCTCAGTCTGTCCTCATAGCAGAGCTGCTGCAGCCCTCTGATCATCTTGGTGGCCTCCTCTGGACCTGCTCCAACACTTCTATGTCCTTCCTGTGCTGGGGGCTCCAGAACTGCACCCAGGACTGCAGGTGGGGTCTGAGGAGAGCAGAGTAAAGGAGCAGAATCCCCTCCCTTGCCCTGCTGGCAATTGAATCTCTTTTTTACCCTCTTTTCTCCATGTGCATCTCACATGCTGATAAGTGTGGTCTGTGTGCACCTATGCTGATGCTGTTTAAAATCACAACAACATCCAATTTAGGGTAATACTGAAGAGGTGTGATTTGCTATGTAAATAACCCTTAAGGAACCAACCTTTTGCTATTAAAAATGTTTGGTTGTGTTAATAGGGCATCTCAATTTGGAATTATTCTTTTGCACAGCCAAGGTATCTTAAAGCTTGGCTGGTAATTAGCTTTTCTTATGTTCAAGTAGGAGACTTTCCTGGGGACCTGAGACCCTAAATGGACATAATTGCCTTGTAATATGGAGTAGGACGTTTGTTTGTTACACAGACTCACCTTTCATGTTGTTGATATTACATTATTGATCAACTTCCAAAGAGAGAGCAGTGAAAAGAGCAGAGAAATCAGATGGTATGGGGCTCTACAGGCAGCCAACAGGAGGCTCAAGTCAAATAGTTGAGCTCTAAATCCTGTGTGTTGTCATTGAGTGACTGCCAGGGTTATGATGCAGGATGGTAGCAGGGGAGGTGGAAGGGAGAATAAGGTACTTTGTGGAGTTACAGTGATGTACTTTTGGGTGCGGTATAAGCAGCTGGGGTGAGCAGGGCTGTAAAGCTGCAAGTGGCCATTGTGTTTTCCTGGAGGATACCAAGCAGAGATTCAGTGCAGAAGGCTGTGAACTGATTAAAATTCCCGTCTGGTGGATCAAATGCTTATCATTAGTATCCTTATTTGAGTTTCCTGACCATTAGTCACAGGAGGCTGCATTGTGATGAAGCCCACTGCTTTGGTTGTGAAAGCTCTCCTGCTTGAAATGGGAGGGGACAGAAAGGCATGAAAGGGCAGTTGACTGGGAATGGAGGTGGCAGGGGACTAAAGTGACAATTGGGAAGTCAAACTCTTGCTTTATCTCAGCAGGCATAGACTTAGGTTGCAGTCCTGGAAAGAATCAAGTAGATTGTTAGCATGGCTGAGTGCCAGGCTGTTTGTGTTCCCCTTGCTCCAAAAACCATGGTGAAGTTGGAAACATGAGTGAAATGTTAAGACCTGTGAATACAATCTCATTCTGTCAGCCCTATAGAGCTGGTATTTCCCAGCTGGAATCAGGATGAATGAGCAAATGGGTCTTAGAGAAACAATAGCATGGCAAGCAAAGGAATAGAGGGATTTAGAGAAGAAATCATTCACGGCAAAGAGGTATTTGGAGAAGGGAATCATTCATGGCAGAGTAAAAGAGAGATCTGGAAAACGGAATCATGGCAGTTAGGCTTGCCACACTGGCTCAACAGTGTTCCTAGAACAGGCATGGTCTTGAAGGCTGCTGCAAGCTATTTAAAAGATGGCTGCAGCAGATGCTTGGGCCATAGGAGCAGGTGCCTTCCCAACATCATGAGCCATCACTTCTCTTGTTCCACTTCCCTGTCTTTTACCACATTTTCTCATTCCACTGTAGACTGCTTGGGGCAGAGATTGTGCCTTTCATTCCTCTATGAGGTGCTGCTACTCACAGAATCACAGAAACATCCAGGTTGGAAAAACCCCTCAGGATCACCAAATCCAATCTATAACCCTACTCTACAAGACTCACCTTAAACCATATCCCTAAGAGCCACACCTAAACCACCCTTAAACACATCCAGGGTTGGCAGCTCATTCCAGCGCCTGTCCACTCTCTCTGCAAAAAACTTCTTCCTAATGTCCGTTTTAAACCTCCCCAGTCTCAGCTTGAGGCCATTCCCCCTTGTTCTGTCTCCTCTTACCTGTGAGAAGAGACCAGCAGCAGCCTCTCCACAATGCCCCTTCAGGTAGCTGTAGAAAGCAATGAGGTCTCCCCTCAACCTCCTCTTCCTCAAAGTAAACTACTCAAGAGGAACATATTTGGCTCATTGTTGGAGGAGCAAGAACATCAGTAACAAGCATGCAGAATTCTTGTCTCTGAAAAGGCCTGTGCTAGTGCAAAAAAACCCCAACACCCAACACAAAAGCCACCTTCATTGTCACAGTGTGCTGCCAGCTGTTTTCTGGACTGGATGGATCTTGATTATTGACCTATTCATTGTCCTGGTGCTGTGCCACATCATCAGAGTGACTCCATTAGAGCTTGTGTCCATTTGTGGTGGAAGGCCCAAATTATACCTGGAACACATATCCGAAATATCCACCTGAATACCCATCTTGCCCCTTTCCCCCCTTCTCCTCTTCTTCCTGGGTGGAAGAAGCAGGAAAGCAGACAAAAGCCTTGGTGCCTCTCAGTCTGCCACAGAGACTCCATATTTGGGGTTATCATACACCCTGCTTTGTCTATGGTAAACAGAGGTCATGGTGCTGGACTTGTGCATCTCCGGTTTTTAGTGAGGTAACTTGGGACTGGTTCCAGGGATGTTTGCTGTCTGTTGCTATTGGTCAGAAACACTCTGTCAAAACTCTTTAAAACCCCAACCAACTCATTTGTTGGCTGCTACTGCTGTTATTTTGTCTGCTCCCTGTCTGCCTTGCTTTGCATCACATAGCAGGGGACTTATTTTTTTTCCCCACAAACGGCAGACCTGACCCTGCCTGTCTGCCGCACCGAACTAAGGCACTGCAGGGCTTGCCCCACGCTGGGGTACAGCTGCCTGCCTGAGCTCAGCCCAGCCCCAGTCCGTCTGACGCTGGCCGAGCCTAAGAGACAGCCTAGCAATGACTTTACGCCGCCGGGACTTGCCGGCCTGCCGCTCTAGCCCGAGAACCGATCCCTTTGCCAAGCACTGCAGCCGATTGCACTGCTCCAGCCTGGAAATTGGCATCCTGCTTTGCCCAAGGGCTGACCGCTGCGATAACCTCCTGAGAGCCACGGAAGGTTTGCCTTGCGTCTGTGGATCTCCTCAGACAACGTGTTCCATTGGAGCTACGCAAGCGGCACAACCACATCGCATCACCGCCACGGGGAAGGCCACCACGCGGCAGGGACTGTATTTTTTTTTTCTTCATTTAAGTTTCTACCCATACTGTCAGATGATAAATACTGAGGCTCCAACCAGTGAGTAAATTAACTCTTTCTGAAGTTCGTGAACGTTTATGTTTAACCTTTAGGCGGCAGTTTGTGCTGCAGGACTCTCCAGTTGTTTACATTCTCTAAACGTTTCTTAAAATCATTTAAATTAATTTGATTACCTATACACATATTCTGCAAAGAGAGTTTTACCGACCGCAGAATAGAATCTGGGTGTGAACTGTAAATAACTTTGGGGGCATTTTCTTTATTTAATAAAAACATTTAATACTTTTGTATCAGCCTTGTTACAATTCACTTATAACCCAGATACAAACCCCTTCTTAACTCCCTTCTGGGTGAAAGAAATGCTGGAAGACCTCCTCCCTGCAAGGGGCATCACCCTTTCAGTGATCACACAGTGTTCAGTGCGCACTTCGGGTTGTTCCATACGACTTATTGAGCAACTCCACAACTTTGGTCATTTCTGATGGACCTCACCCTTACTGTGGCAACATGCACCTTGCACTCCAGTGCACAAATAACAATACATTGTGGCTTTGCTTATGGGAAGATGGAAAATAATTTTTTCTCAGTGCAGTTGAAGACTATTTTTCCCAGGATTTTGTCACCCAGGGCCTGTACTGTGATGGAACCTGAACCTGCTGTGCTCAGTCTTAAAAAATGGTGCTGCTTTCTACTAGCAGGTGAAGCATGTTGAAATGGTCAAGCAACCATCAAAACAAATAGTTAAACAAGGAAGTTTGAGATTTAGATCAGGTAACATCAAACAGCAGACCATCAGGATTTCTGGTCAGTGTTTACACACAGCGGCAAAAGATGCATCTGATCACACTGGGCTTTCAGGTCAGGGTGAAAATGAAGAAGCACAGGACAGAGGAGAGCTGAAACCTAAAGAAAGGATGCAGTGAGCATCATATTCTGGGCCTGCCCTTACCGTAGGTTTGGAAGGGTCCAAAGATGGTGTGATGGTGTTTTGTCACGGAACTGAAAAGTTTGAGGCGCTCTGACCACCTGCCCTGGAGGAATCCATTACGAGCCATGAGAAGTGCATTGAGGAGAGTTGTTTAGCCACCTCGTTGCACATCTGTTCCTCAGTCACTGGACAAATGTGGCATTCCTTGGCATACTGTGGTGCTGGCTCTGCACATGGATGCGTCCAGGTCAAAATCTGTGGTGTGGGTGAATTAGTTGGGGCAATTAATGAGGCAGGAATTACAAAATATGTGTTTATTTTATTTCAAAAAAGCCCCACCCACAAACTATATACAAACTAGTTAAATTTGGGTTCTAATTTGGCCAGAAAATCTTCACAAGGATGCCTATGGGTAATTCAGTGGTTTATGAGAATCAGAAAGTTGGAAAAGTTTAACCACAAAATGACTCTGCCCCACTTACAAATAGACACCTGGAGGCCTAGGGAAAGTCTGTTATATTCACAGCAGTGAAGCAGAATTCATAGGTAGTGCCTGACTCCTTTGCGGCATTGTTGGACCTGCTTGGCCTCTTAATAGCTGTTGGGAGGCTTCTAGATCTTCCCAGGCTGTAGCAGGGTGCTGGGAAAGAGGCAGACTTAATGCCTTCTCCTTGTAAACTTGAGGCACTGAAGTTTCCAAGTAGTTCAAGCCCAAAACATCAGGGCTAAGCTGGTCTGAAGTACAGTCAGAGCAGAACATGTTGTTCAAGCCAAGAGCAGCGAGGCAAGGCATGTTAGAATCATAGAATAGAATCATGGAATGGTAAGGTTGGAAGGGACCTCAAGGATCATCTAGTTCCAACCCCCTGACATAGGCAGGGACACCTCCCACTAGTACAGCTCACTCAAGGCCTCCTCCAACCTGACTTTGAACACCTCCAAGGAGGGAGCAGCCACAACCTCCCTGGGCAACCTGTGCCAGTGTCTCACCACCCTCACTGCAAACAACTTCCTCCTAACATCCAGTCTAAATCTCCCCTCTGCCAGTTCAAACCCATTGTCCCTTGTCCTGGCATTGCAAACCNAATCCCCTCCCTTGCCCTGCTGCCCACACTGCTCTTGCGGCAGCCCAGCACACAGTTGCTGTCTGGGCTGCACTCACACTGCAGGCTCCTGTTGAGCTTTTCATTACCCCAGACCCCCAGGTCCTTTTCCTCAGGGCTGTTCTCAGCCATTCCCCACCCAGCCTGGAGCTGTGCTTGGGATTGTGCCTACCCAGGTGCAGGACCTTACACTTGGCCTTATTGAATTTGTGATGTGAGGCTAGCCTGGGATACTGGCATCCTGCATCTCGCTAGACCCTTAACTCTGACAAGTGGCAGAATTTTGGGCAACCTATAATGGAAAATAAGTAACCTTTTTTTTTTTTTTTTTTTTTTTTTTTTTATTTTTTCTCAAAAAATAANTTTGTTGTTTTTTTTTTTTTTTTTTTTTTAAATTTCTACCATAAAATGAAAATCTCAATAGAAAAAAAAAGAATTTCTGTTCTCACATGTGATCTGTTCAAGGATTTTTTTTTCAAGATGTAGTATTTTATTTTGGTCTGATAACACCAGGTCAGAGTTGCCTTTGTGTGTTTTGAGGAATAACCAACCAGATCGACCACAAAAATCCAGAAGTCATCAACATTATCTCTGCTAGTAATGATTTTTGTTGTCAGAACAGAAAGCAGAGCAGCACATACTGAAGCAGAGCAGTGGGGGCAGAGGCAGCAGCACAGCTGCTTGCAACTTAGCTCAGTTTATATTATTTGCCCTAGTGTAGTGGCTTCTTTGGCCACGGAGATTCAGCAACCAGAATGGCATTTGCAAAACTGACCACATTAGGTGAAACCAGGGCTTGCTTACCCACAGGTAGGCAAGACACTAACAAGTACCTAAAAATCTGTGGGTACACTTTGGGAGGAGACATAATGGCTCAAGCCAGCCATTAAGGGTGGGGCAATCTAAGACATGTTTTAGGCCTATCAGCCTTCCAGGCTGATGTGAAGAGTAGGCAAATGGAGAAAAGATAAATTGAACTGCTAAGTATTAAGCTTCAGATATTAAAGGGACAGGATTCCTTCTTGGTGTGCTAGTCTTGCTAAGGCAGTTTTGCCACATAAGCTTCTCTGGTGCTGTTCTGTCAGCAGCATCTCACAGAATCTGAGGTATTTGTAGGTTGTCTCCTACATAACTTTTCTGATTCATTATGGACACAAATAGCCAACTAATGTATACCTAGGAGAGTATGCTAATGATGCTCTCAATCGTCTCTCTACCTAGGAGAGTATGTTAATGGTACTCTCGATTGTCTCTCTACCTAGGAGAGTATGCTAATGGTGCTCTCAATCGTCTCTCTACCTAGGAGAGTATGTTAATCGTACTCTCGATTGTCTCTCTACCTAGGAGAGTATGTGAATGGTACTCTCAATTGTCTCTCTACCTAGGAGAGTATGTTAATGGTACTCTCAATTGTCTCTCTACGTAAGAGAGTATGTTAATGGTAATCTTGATTGTGTCTCTACCCAGGAGAGTATGTGAATGGTACTCTTGATTGTCTCTCTACGTAGGAGAGTATGTTAATGGTACTCTCGAGTATGTTAATGGTACTCTCGATCGTCTCTCTATGCA
>VWZE01013824.1:95899-106956 GCA_013396675.1 Eubucco bourcierii | reverse complement strand
TGCACCCAGGCACTGAACTCTGAACCCTGGCACTGCAGGGGTCACACTGGCATTGTGTCCTGCACCCAGGCACTGAACTCTGAACCCTGGCACTGCAGGGGTCACACTGGCATTGTGTCCTGCACCCAGGCACTGAACTCTGAACCCTGGCACTGCAGGGGTCACACTGGCATTGTGTCCTGCACCCAGGCACTGAACTCTGAACCCTGGCACTGCAGGGGTCACACTGGCATTGTGTCCTGCACCCAGGCACTGAACTCTGAACCCTGGCACTGCAGGGGTCACACTGGCATTGTGTCCTGCACCCAGGCACTGAACTCTGAACCCTGGCACTGCAGGGGTCACACTGGCATTGTGTCCTGCACCCAGGCACTGAACTCTGAACCCTGGCACTGCAGGGGTCACACTGGCATTGTGTCCTGCACCCAGGCACTGAACTCTGAACCCTGGCACTGCAGGGGTCACACTGGCATTGTGTCCTGCACCCAGGCACTGAACTCTGAACCCTGGCACTGCAGGGGTCACACTGGCATTGTGTCCTGCACCCAGGCACTGAACTCTGAACCCTGGCACTGCAGGGGTCACACTGGCATTGTGTCCTGCACCCAGGCACTGAACTCTGAACCCTGGCACTGCAGGGGTCACACTGGCATTGTGTCCTGCACCCAGGCACTGAACTCTGAACCCTGGCACTGCAGGGGTCACACTGGCATTGTGTCCTGCACCCAGGCACTGAACTCTGAACCCTGGCACTGCAGGGGTCACACTGGCATTGTGTCCTGCACCCAGGCACTGAACTCTGAACCCTGGCACTGCAGGGGTCACACTGGCATTGTGTCCTGCACCCAGGCACTGAACTCTGAACCCTGGCACTGCACCCTTAGGGTGCCAGCCCCCACCCTGCAGGGCAGGGAGTGGGCAGCAGCAGCAGCCTGCTGCATTACCCAAGGGCAAGAATATTGGCAGGGGTAGGATCGTTGTTTACGGAGCCCCTTGGAGACCACTTTGGAGGAGGTCTGGAGCCACCAGGAAGCTGCTGAGATGGGTCCTGAGGAGTTAATTCAGCAGCTGAGGAGCTGGTGGCCACTGCGTGGGTTGGGTGCTCAGTCCCCTGGTAAGCATCGGTTGCTAATCAGGGGCTCATGAATATGAATGAGGGATGATTCCAGCTGGAAAGGGCAGTCGGCAAACCATAAACTCCAGCTTAATCTCTTCATTAGCAAAGGCAGCTTATTAACAGCAGAGTGGTGGTGAAGGACCAGGTTCCATCCACCAGCTACTGCTCCCCACCAGTGCTCAGCACCAGGCTCTGCAGAGGGCACCGAGTCACAGAATGGTTTGGGTTGGAAGGGACCTTCAAGATTATCCAGTTCCAAGCCCCCAGGCACGGGCAGGGACACCTCCTGTCATCTCCTCACACCAGGTTGCTCAAAGCCTCATCCAGCCCGGCCTTGAACACCTCCAGGGGTGGTGACTCCACCACTAAACCGTGCCACCAAGTGCCATTGCCACAGGGACTCCACCTCCAGGGGTGGTGACTCCACCACTAAACCGTGCCCCCAAGTGCCATTGCCACAGGGACTCCACCACCAGGGGTGGTGACTCCAGCACCTCCCTGGGCATCCCTCAGCACTCTTGCAGCAAAGAAACTTTTCCTCATCTAAACAGAACCACAGAAAGGTACAGGTTAGAAAAGACCTTCAGGGCCACCAAGCCCAACCTGTAACCCTACTCTCCAAACTAACCTTCCCCTGGCACAATTTCACAGCATCACAGTATTAGCAGGGTTGTAAGAGACCTCAAAGCTCATCAAGTCCAACCTGTTACCACAGACCTCAAGACCAGACCATGGCACCAAGTGCCACGTCCAAACCTGCCTTGAACACCTCCAGGGACGCTGACTCCACCACCTCCCTGGGCAGCCCATTCCAGCAGTCAATGACTCTCTCAGGCAAGAACTTTCTCCTCACCTCCAGCCTAAACTTCCCCTGGCACAGCTTGAGACTGTGTCCTCTTGTTCTGCTGCTGCTTGCCTGAGAGAAGAAAGCAACCTCCTCCTGGCTACAACCACCAGGAAATTTCAGGACATTTCTTCTCCTCCTGTCACCTGATCCTAGACAGAAGAGCCCAACCCTACCTCACTGCAACCTCCTTTCAGGGAGTTGTAAATAGCAATGAAGTCTCCCTCCAACCTCCTCTTCTCCACACTAACCCCCCACCCCCCAGCTCCCTCAGCTGCTCCTCCCCAGCCCTGTTCTCCAGACCCTTCCCCATCTTCATTGCTCTTCTCTGGATCCACTCCAGCCCCTCAATGCCCTTCTTGGAGTGGGGTGAATCCAGGATCTGAGTTGCAGCCAACCACCTCAACAAATCCACCCCCATCCCTCTCCTCCTGCAGGAGCACAGCAGCTCCATCCCAGCCACAAGCATCCCAGTCCCTGCCACCTCCTCTCTCCCCCATCCAATTATCTCCCACCTCTAATTAATGATAATTATCTCCTCCCGGCACCTTCGATAGGGGGCTGCCGACGGAAGGCGGCGGCGGCTGGGCTGCGAAGTGCTGAAGCAAGGGATGTAGTGGAAGCTGAAAAATATTAATCTGGGAATGAAAATGATTTTAATTGGATTCTGCCTTCAGGGTCGGGTTTGCTGCTAAGGTTTCCATCAGAGTTGTCCACTCAGCAAAGCCACCACACAGCCCTTTCAGAGGGAGCCGGCGAGCGGCGCGCAGAGGTTAATAGGAACGGTGGAAAATAAATAGGTTATTGATTGATAATAACAATAAGCTGACTCCAGTCCTACCTTGGTGACCTTCCCTCACCCAACTTGGAGAAAACTCAGTTAGCATCTCATTATGGCTTGCCTGGCAGCCCCCATGTGTTAATGAGAGCGGGCGGCAGGACGGGCCAGGAGCTCGCTCTGGGCACAGGGGAGAGCCCTGGAGTGGCTCTTGAAGGCTGCAAAGCTGTAAGGTAGGGGACCTTGTGGTGTGGCAGGCCAAGCCTGGGCACCAGAGATCACTCCCAAGCTGCTGAGGACACTCAAAAGAAATCATGGAATTGGTTTGGTTGATAAAGACCTTCAAGATCATTAAACCAAGACCACCAGGGCCACCATGGAGTCACAGGATGGTAAGGTTGGAAGGGACATCAAGGATCATCTAGTTCCAACCCCCTGCCATAGGCAGGGACACCTCCCACTGGCACACAGTTCTTGCACACCTCCAGGGATGGGGACTCTGCCTCTTCCAATCCCTGACCCACTGTTAACAGCAAAGAAATTTTCCCTAATCTCCAACCCAACCCTTCCCTGGCACAATTTCAGGTCACTCCCATCTCGTTCTATCCTCTGAACCTAGGAGAAGACATCAACCACCCTGGCTCCAGCATCCCTTATCTTCTGGGCTGGTTGAAACAGGGTTCTGTCCTAGTGAGCACCTCACTAGGGGCTATCCAGATTGATCTATCACCCATCTGGGCAACCAAGAGGATTTTCCTTTGCAGATCACCTCTTCAACCAGGAGAAGAAGTCGTCATGAGGTGCCACAGAACTGCATCCATCACAGAGCCACAGAATGCAGCAGGTTGGAAGGGACTCTCAAAGCTGATCTTGTCCAACCCCACTACAAGCAGCAGGGACATCTCCAACTAGAGCAGGCTGCTCAGGGCCACATCAAGTTTGACCTTGAATGCCTCCAGAGATGTCCCTTTGGGTAGTCTACAACTACCTGAAGGGACATTGTGGAGAGGTTGCTGCTGGGCTCTGCTCACAGCTAACTGGAGTCAGAAGAAGGGGGAATGGCCTCAAGTTGAGGCTCAGGAGGTTTAGACTGGACAGTAGGAAAAAGTTTTTTCAGGTTCAGAGTGGTCAGGGACCGGAATGAACTGCCCAGGGAGGTGGTGGAGTCCTCCACCCTGGGTGTATTTAAGGGTGGTTTGGCTGTGGTGCTTGGGGCTATGGTTTAAGGTGAATCTGGTAGAGCAGGGTTGTAGATTGGACTCGGTGATCCTGAGGGGCTTTGACAACCTAGGTGCTTCTGTGATTCAGTGAGGCCTCCACCACATTTCTGGGCAAGCTGATCCCACATCTCACCACCCTCTTTGGAAAAGAACTTCCTCCCTCTGTCACTGTGAGCTTTGGTCCAGGTAGAACTTAAATATTCATCCTGGTGCCCAACCAAGCTGCGGCCGCTGCCTGGTGCTGCCAAAGTGGCAGAAGAAATGCTGGTGGCTGCACAGGCACAGAAGTTTGTAGCTGGTATTTTAATTGCTTCAAGATGTGCCAGGATCTCCTGTCTTCAGCTTCAGCTTTCCTCATTATTCCACACATGGCTTTCAGCTCTGCTTGCTGCAAGATATGAAATAGTCATCACCATCTGGGGAACAAGTGGGACCCAGCTGGTTGGCATGGATCTCATGGAAGGAAGCTCTCAGGCTACTCAGGACAGCAAGGAACCTGCTTAAACTCTCCCCACAGGGACTCCTCGAATCCCAGCACGCTGGGGATGGGAAGGGACCTCTGGAGATCATCCTGTCCAACCTCCCTGCTGAAGCAGGAGTGCCCACAGCAGTTTGCCCAGGATGACAATGGCCAGGTGCAGCCTGAGGCTGTTTCCTCTTATCCTGTCTCTCGTTCCTTGGGAGAAATGACCAATCCTCACCTGGCTCCAACCTCCTTTCAGGGAGCTGTAGCGAGTAATGAGGTCTGCCCTCAGCCTCCTCTTCTCCAGGCTGAACACCCCCAGGTCTCTCAGCTGCTCCTCTCCAGCCCTGCTCTCTAGACCCTTCCCCAGCTTCGTTGCTCTTCTCTGGATGCTCTCCAGCAGGGATGCAGGGATGCGGGGATGCGGGAATGCAGTAACGGATCCAGGGATGCGGGGATGCAGGGATGCAGGCAGGGATACAGGGATGCAGACAAGGATGTGGACAGGCTTTTCCTGGAGCATGAGCTCCACCTGCCGCACTCCCGTTCCGGGCTGCTATCGGCGACGGCGGTGGGAAGTGAGTTCCGCAGCGTCCCACAGCCAGCCCCCTGCACCCCACTCGACCCCCTCAACCCGTGCACAGGAGACGCATCCCCGCATCCTTCTGCTGCCACTCATCCCTACCTCGCCCTTCATCCTCCGCCCCCTCAGTGTGTGTCCCCCGGGACCCTTCTGTGTGTCCCCCCCCGCCGCGGTGGATCCCTGATCTTAGCGTAGTTTGGGGACTGTGCCGGCACTGCACCCCCTGCGCTGGGTGGATGCCACCTCCCCAGGCCAGGGCCACCCTCTGGCAGTGCCCCAGAGAGGTGACGCCCCCTGCTGTGTGTCCCATCCGCCCCCCACCAAGAGGGCCAAAGCCCCTTCTGCCTGCCGGGTACCCAAGGATAGAGACATTTTGTTCCCTCCTGCCCTGGCACTTCATCGGGTGGCTCTGGCTGCTCAGTGGGATGCTGGCAGTCATCAGAGCTGCTTGCCCTGATCATAGAATCATAGAATCATTGAATCACAGAATCACAGAATCACAGAATCACAGAATCACAGAATCATAGAATCACAGAATCATAGAATCAGGCAGGGTTGGAAGGGACCACAAGGAGCATCCAGCTCCAGCCCTCCTGTCATGGGCAGGGACACCTCACACTAGATCAGGCTGTGCACAGCCTCATCCAGCCTGGCCTTAAACACCTCCAGGGATGAGGCTTCCACCACCTCCCTGATCAAACCTTTCCAGGCTCTCACTACTCTCATGTTGAAGAACTTCTTCCTAACACCCAGTCTGAATCTACCCACTTCTAGATTTGTTCCATTCCCCCCAGTCCTATCACTACCTGACAGGCTAAAAAGTCCCTCCCCAGCTTTCTTGTAGACCCCTTTAAGATACTGAAAGGTCACAATAAGGTCATCTTGGAACCTTCTCGCTGCTATTGAAGCTCTCATCTGTGCTGTGGGTGCGGCGGTGCAGAGTGAGGCTAGAGATGCTCTTGAAGCTCTCATCTGTGCTGTGGGTGCAGCCGTGCAGAGTGAGGCTGGAGATGCTCTTGAAGCTCTCATCTGTGCTGTGAGTGCAGCCGTGCAGAGTGAGGTTGGAGATGCTCTTGAAGCTCTCATCTGTGCTGTGGGTGCAGCCGTGCAGAGTGAGGCTGGAGATGCTCTTGAAGCTCTCATCTGTGCTGTGGGTGCAGCCGTGCAGAGTGAGGGTGGAGATGCTCTTGAAGCTCTCATCTGTGTTGTGCGTGCGGCGGTGCAGAGTGAGGCTGGAGATGCTCTTGAAGCTCTCATCTGTGCTGTGGGTGCAGCCGTGCAGAGTGAGGCTGGAGATGCTCTTGAAGCTCTCATCTGTGCTGTGGGTGCAGCCGTGCAGAGTGAGGCTGGAGATGCTCTTGAAGCTCTCATCTGTGCTGTGGGTGCAGCCGTGCAGAGTGAGGCTGGAGATGCTCTTGAAGCTCTCATCTGTGCTGTGGGTGCAGCCGTGCAGAGTGAGGCTGGAGATGCTCTTGAAGCTCTCATCTGTGCTGTGGGTGCAGCCGTGCAGAGTGAGGCTGGAGATGCTCTTGAAGCTCTCATCTGTGCTGTGGGTGCAGCCGTGCAGAGTGAGGCTGGAGATGCTCTTGAAGCTCTCATCTGTGCTGTGGGTGCAGCCGTGCAGAGTGAGGCTGGAGATGCTCTTGAAGCTCTCATCTGTGCTGTGGGTGCAGCCGTGCAGAGTGAGGCTGGAGATGCTCTTGAAGCTCTCATCTGTGCTGTGGGTGCAGCCGTGCAGAGTGAGGCTGGAGATGCTCTTGAAGCTCTCATCTGTGCTGTGGGTGCAGCCGTGCAGAGTGAGGCTGGAGATGCTCTTGAAGCTCTCATCTGTGCTGTGGGTGCCTGCCCGAGAGTGCCTGAGAGAAACTGCGACAGGAGCCGAAGCGATCGCGGAAGGAGCCGAAGGACTCCGATTCCGTGTTCTTGTAGCTCCGCCCCTCACGTAATGACGCAAACGCGTCCATGTTGCCGGCGAACTGCAGTATCGACTGTTAAACACAGGGTGGCAGCATAGAGCGACACTGGTACTTCGCGCATGCGTTGTACAGCGGCGACGCGTTGCTATGGCAACAGCTCCGCCTCTCATGTCCTGACGTAGACACGCACAGGTCGCTAGGGAGTTGGGTTTGGGGTGTCCAAAGGGGTCTGTGAACCTCTGGAAGTTGCGCTGCAGCTCGCGTGGGGTGTCTCGGGTGAGTCTCGAAGGAGCCGAAAGGCAACAGGAGGAGAGTGAGAAATTACTCTGAAATACTTCTTCAGTCTCGGCTATGAGAGGTGAGTTATCTAAAAGGATGCCCGAGCAACCTGTTCTGGTGGGAGGTGTCCCTGCCTACGGCGAGGGGGTTGGAATTGGATGAGCTTTGAGGTCCCTTCCAACCTTACCCATTCTGTGATTCGATCCAGATGTTTAAAAGTGTACACATGAAAAAAATAGCTTCTGGTCAAGAGTAAACCTTACCTTTTTAAAAGCAACGGTGTCATTAATGCCTGGTGAAATAGATCTTGGTACTTTAGTATTGTTGTTAGAAAGCCTGTTTAAAGCCCTGTATTATTGGTAGAGACAGTGCAGGACCTGGACTGAAAATAATCTGCTTATCTGAAAAGGCAGTGCTTGTCCAGAAGAACTCAACAAACTCATCCTGCAGTGTTGTCAGTAAGGGAGACGAAATGATTATGGTTTGATGACTGATTTCATTTCCTCACTCACAGATGGAAACTGATAGCATCTTTGAAATCTTTTTCCTAAGCTCTCCAAGTAAAGCAGCAGCTCTCCTATGAGGACAGGTTGAGACAGTTGGGGCTCTTCAGTCTGGAGAAGAGAAGGCTTCCAGGAGACCTTAGAGTAGCCTTCCGGGATCTGAAGGGGGCTACAGGAAGGCTGGGGAGGGACTATTGACAAGGTCTTGCAATGACAGGACAAGGGGCAATGGGTTTGAACTGGCAGAGGGGAGATTTAGACTGGATGTGAGGGGGAAGTTGTTTGCAGTGAGGGTGGTGAGGCACTGGCACAGGTTGCCCAGGGAGGTTGTGGCTGCTCCCTCCCTGGAGGTGTTCAAGGCCAGGTTGGAGGAGTCCTTGAGTGCCCTGTACTAGTGGGAGGTGTCCCTGCCTATGGCAGGGGGTCGGAACTAAATGATCCTTGAGGTCCCTTCCAACCTTACCATTCTATGATTCTATAATGCTGAGTTGTCTCACCAGCAAATCAGATGCTCTGCCATCTACCATTTATTTCTTAGCCTTCACAACTGCAGAAATACTCAGTGAAGTTGAAAACTGATCAATAATTTGGAACACTTTGCAGTTATCTTGTCCTCACTGGTTATCAAATGACCATTCTGTTTATTATGTTAAGGACTAAGCCATTTTTCCAGAACCATTGTGTGACAGAAGCCACTTATTGACTTCACAGTGGGAACTGAATTTTCTGACTGCCTACAGACTATACACAGCTTTTAATTCATCAGAAACAAATTTCTTTTATTTCTTTATTTATTTATTTTTTGGGTCAGCAACAGCTGAAAGTGTTATGCTTTAAAGATCATTTTATTTCCAGAAAGGTTGTCTTTATCACCAAACTTTCTCTGACTTTTCTAGAGCAGCCTCCTGCTCTGCATCTTAATTTTAAAGGGAAAAAAAACCAAAAACCTCTAGTCCTGAGGCACCATCTTAAGCAAGAAGGGATGTGTGACATACTTTATCCAAAGCATAACTCCAGGAAGATATGGCTGGTGGGTGCATCTTTGAATCATGAATCCTTCTCCTTGCCAAAAGGAGGAACTCTTGGGGATCTGTGGCATCACACTGCCTATCCAAGCATCAGCAATGCAATGGACACATAATGATGAATAAAGCTTAGAAAATCCAGAGGTCTGAGCCATTTCTAAAATACTTCTGGAATTTCCAGCAGAGTGCTGGAGCAACAGAGAAGTAAAAAGCAAATACTTAATGGAATCTACTGAAATTAGGGAAAAGAAGAAGAAAACAAAAAGTAACCAACTTGTACATTTTACATTTATCCACTGAAAGCAATGAGCTATAAATAAATTGGTGGTACTTTGGGAGCATCTTGCAAGTCTTGGTTTGATGAGGGGAAAAAAGTTGGCTCAGTAATCAGAATGTGAATGGTGGGAATTATTTTCTATGGGATTAAAAAGGGAAATGCCATTATGCTCTTGTATGCACTTTGATTATCTCCCATCTGGAATATTTGTGTCCTATCCCTCTAACTTGCAAGGCAGAAAGGTATTTAAGGAGTGCTGAAGGCTGATTGAGGGAGTGAGGTAGTTCCTGTGCTAGATAGGAGTCACAGAATGGCCTGGCACTTCATCCCAGGAGAGAAATGACTATAGGAAGCCATTATGGAGGTTTTAAGTGGTGGAAGTGAAGCTGAACAGGTAACTGTTCAGATCCTAAACTTGAGAATAGCATTAATGGAGAGGTAACCATGTCAGAAGCAGTTGCTGTGCACTTACAGCAATGCAACCAGACCATCAATGTACAGAGACACCAAGAGACCTCTGTAAATAATAAAGTCTTAAATCCAAACTAGGGATTTGGGACAATTTCTTTTACTTCAGTCAAAGCAGATAATAGCAGAACTTAAATCTGTATTTTTCATTTACTCTGAACTGAGATGTTCACAAAGCTTTGCCTTTGATTTTCACTTGCTTTCAAGACTTCTATTTACCCTCTCCTTCTATAAGGCTCAGTGGGTTGTTGTTTTTATTTTTCCCTTCAATTCCTTGTATCTCTTGTTCTTCAAAATTCAGTGAAATAATTCTAAGTATAAATAATTAAAAAAAAAAAAAAGTGGCAGAAAGAATTTAAAGAATCATAGAATGTTAAGGGCTGGAAAGGACCCACAATTCAATTTTAATTAATTTTTTTTTTATCCTGTTTCTCTCCCATCTGCCTCCTTTACTCACCATCTTTCTTTTCATCTCCATCTTTCTCCATCTTCCTCTTTTCAGCACCCTTTCCAGTTTACCTCCACCCTACCTACCCCTTTTCCACTCCACTCCACATTTTCAACTTTGCCCCCCCCCCAAACCCAGAGCACCTGGGTGCTGTTGAGTCTCCTCCCACCCCAGGTGTGACCACTTTGCCCTCCCTGCCCACTGCCCTTTATAATCAGCCCAGGAAAGGCAGACTGCTCAAGTTTGCCCAACTGGGCAGAGGGATCCTCCTCCCACAAGGCTGGTGAGTGCCCATGGTGCACACTGGGTGACTGGTGGAGGGGATTCAAAGGCTGGGGGGCCTGGTGGCCCCCCAGTTCTACACCACTAGGCTTGATGATCACTCTAACATTGTTTGTGGGCACTGGTTGGGCTTCCTGATATAGGCTGAGCTCCTCTCTGTGTAACTCCTTCTTTCTGCTTGCTTGTGATGAGCTTAAGTGCTTGGCTGAACTGGGAACTCATGGGAGAGTAGTATTGTGCTGTCCTACAATTGTTCTGGTTGGAAAAACCCTCCAAGATCACCAAGCCCAACCTTCAACCCAGCACCACCATGGTCATTAAACCATGGTCCAGAGTCCTATGCCCACACATAGCTTGAACATCTCTAGGGATGGTGACTCCACCATCTCCCTGGGCAGCCTGTTCCAATGCCTCCAATGAGGAGCAATTGCTCCTCATGTCCAACCCAAACCTCCCCTGGTACAACTCCAGGCCACTTCCTCTCAGTCTGTCACCCAACACCAGGGAGAAGAGACCAACTCCCACCTCACTGCAACCTTCCTTCAGGAAGAACTAGGTAAAGAGAGTGAGACACACTGAAAAGCAAGGGGTTAGCTGTGGTTAGGAGTCCTAGCATGAAATGAACTCATCTACAGGAGGTCAGTGGCTGTGTCTTTGAAACAGGCAGATTGAGCTTTCATAGGAGAGGTTGTGATCCAGTACAGTAACTGCCTGAGACCTTTACATGCCACTGGGACCAAATAATGTTTTCACAGTATCAGCAAGGTTGGAAGAGACCTCAAAGCTCATCAAGTCCAACCCATCACCACAGCCCTCAAGACCAGACCATGGCACCAAGTGCCACATCCAAACCC
>VWZE01013824.1:64268-83026 GCA_013396675.1 Eubucco bourcierii | reverse complement strand
CCCCCCCCCCCCCCCCCCCCAGCAGGTGGATGCCCGCGCTGGCTGCGGGAGCAGAAAAGGATTCCCATCCCCCTCCCCTCCATCCTTGCCCCAGCTCCGCCCTCCAGCAGCCCCACGGCACCCCCTCCCCAAGCTCCATTGTGCCACCTTAGACAACCGAGCCTTTATTGAGCTTTGTCCCCGCCCGTCCCGCGGGAGAGACGGTGCCCAGGGCTTGTGCGTGGTTCCACCGCTGCCGGTCACTGCTGGACCCTGCGGATGGACTGCACCTGGCCCGTCTGTGCGTGGGACCCCCACTCCCGAACGTGCTTGTACTCGCCGGTGGAGCTGTCGCTCTCCAGGAGGTACTGGAAGCCTCGGTAGCCCGGGTACTGGGAGCAGACCCACCTGCCACAGAGCAGAGAGAGGCGGCGGCTCGGGGCTGGCAGCCCCATGGACGCCCTGTGCTGTGGGCGCTGGGCAGCGGGCAGGGTGCCAGCAGCTGGCAGAGCTGAGTGCCCCCGGTGCAGGATGCCAGCCCGCCGGGCTACTCACGCGCCGGAGCAGACGAGAAAGGAACCCACGGAGCTGCTGCCCCAGCCCAGGGCGGGCAGCGAGGGGCAATCATCGCTCAGCTCCCCCCGCCTGCCCTGGAAGTTCTCCTGCTCGAAGAGCATCAGCCTGCTGCGCCCGTGGTCCTGCCGCCGAGATAGGCATCGCGTTGGCACGGCTGCCCTGGCCAGTGGCCGGCGGTGGGCTGCGGGATCCAGCCTGGGGGTGGGCTCTGGGGGCTGGCCCCGTGTCGGGATGCCAGGACGGGGGCACTCACGGCGCAGGCGATGGGGCGGAAGGAGCACATCCTCTCCACGTGGTAAGCATTGCTGCCACTCCACGCCTCCCAGCACGGGTACTCGCCACGTTCCAGCACGAACTGCTGCCCCTGGAAGCCGCTGTGCTCAAAGCCTGCCCATCTGCCGAGGTGGGAAGTGGAGGTGAGACGCCTCCGCAGTACTCACCAACCCACTCACAGAGCCCACTGCATCCCGCAGAGATGAGCCTGTTCCTTGCAGGAGGCGGCCCTGTGGCTTGAGTGGCACTGGAGGCCTCCATCCTCCAAGCCATCTCCATCCCTGGGATGCCACAGCACCATGGAGTCCCACAGCAGCCTCCCCCCCTGCTCTGTGACCCCCACTCACGCCCCACTCTCGATCTTGCAGGAGCGGACGGTGCTGAAGCCGTGCTCGGGGGTGCTGTAGCAGTCGGCGGTGAACTCGTGCCTCTTGCCCTGGAAGAAAGCCTCATCCCACACCACGATCTGGGGAGGACAGAGGGAGTCAGGGGGGCTCCACGGGGGCCAGAGATGCTCAGCAGACACTGGGTGCTCCCAGGGCTCAGGCTACCTCGCTGGCATTGCCCAGGCTCCCGTACCTTCCAGAGACCAGAGGATCTCCTGCAGCGCTGGCTCATGGTGGCTCTGCCAGGGCACAAGGGAGTGGGACCGTCAATACCAGCCCCAAGGCTGGCACATCGCTGCTGTTTGCAAGCTGGGCCAGACCCACCAGCCCTGCACACTGAGGCTTGGCCCTTCCCTGGGCCTCCCACTTCTGGGATCAGGTTTCAGGCCGTGAGTTGCAGGCAGATAGAGCAGGAGCTTGCAGCCAGCTGCTTTGCTCGGCAGGGCATGCTCCAGCCTCTGCCCAGGTGCAAAATGCCCTCAGGAGCCCACATACATCTCTTTGCCAGTAGCATGAGAGGCAGTCATGAGCTTGTTCCATCCTGGGGCTGGGGCTTTCCCAGTGCACCCAGTGTTCTCCCAATGCACCTAGTGCTCTTCCAAGCCCTTCCAAATCTGCCATCCAGACCGTGAAGAGCAGCAGGTGGCTGCCATGGTATCCATGGCCCTGACGGGCACCGTGGCAGCCTGGCACACCGCTGCATGCAGGAAGCTGCCCACGCCTCCTCCTGCCGGTGCAGGCATCTCCCTGAGCCAAAGCCCCTGTGCAGGCAACCCCAGCGGCCACAACCCTGGGCAGGTTCCCAGGCACACTCACCACAGCTGGGCAGGGCCAGCACTGAACCAGGAGCACCGCAGCTGCTGTTACATGCCCACGGTGAGCAGCAGAAGCTCTGCTGGCACGGCCACCAATGCCCGCTCATTCCTCTGCCGCTCTCCCCTTCCCAGCCCACCCCCAGCGGCTGCCCTTATACTGTGCCTTGGCAGCAGAGCCCCGCAGCCCCCCAGCCATGCCAGCCAGTGGCACCAAATCCTCCCCCACGTGTGCACACGGCAGCTAAGCTCTCAAAAGCCAGCCATGGAGGGTAGAGGGGTGTGCGCCACCAGGCTCCTGCACTTACCTGGGGTGAGGTGCTGGTGTCCGGGGAGGTGACATGGCCGACTGCCCTCCCGCTGGGTTTTTATAGGCTCCTGATCGAACCCGAGCCCAGGGGGAGCGTCCCTGAAACCCCTAACTCAGCAGATGGCGGGAGGAGGGACTGGCCAGAACAAAGCCACCAGGCAGAGAAGCTGCAGAGCGGGGACACCGCAACTCCCGCTCCCCAAACCCACCAACCACGGGCTCTGACCCCCGGCCCCGCACCTCTGAACATCACTCCCGGGGTCCGCCAACGCTCCTGCCCGACGTGGGGCAGGGCTGGGGGCATGCCCCAGCCTGGGAGTGCTCTGGCAGTGCTCCTCCCACCCCACTCCTGGGAGGCGGTGGAGTCTCCATCTCCGCGGACATTCAAAACCCACCTGGACGTGTTCCTATGTGACCTTCTCTTGGTGTATCTGCCTTGGCAGAGAGGTCTCAATGATCTCCAGAGGTCCCTTCCAACCATTCTGTGGTTCTGTGATTCCTTGGCAGAGGACAGGAGGAGGTTTTCTCACCCACATTTCAGTGCCAGCCTCTTCAGTGGTGTTCAGTGATAGCACAAGGGGCAGTGGATATAAACTGGAACCCAGAAACAGGAGATATTTCTTTGGTGTGAGGGTGCTGAAACCCTAGAGCAGGCTGTCCAGAGTGGTTATGGAGTCTCCCTTCCCCAGAGGCTTTCAAGACCCATCTGGGCATATTCCTGTGTGGCCTGCCCTAGGTGAACCTGCTTTGGCAGGAGGGTTGGAGCTGATGATCTCTAGAGGTCCCTTCCAACCCCTAATGTTCTGTGTTTGGGTGGTTTCGGGGAAGCAGGAGGGCAGATGCCTCTGCTCACCGCAGCGTTTTCTCTCCTTGCTCAGGCAGAGCAGCTCTCCCTGGAAGTCAGGAGAGCTCTTCTGCAGGTTGAGCACACAGCAATCACCCAGCACCATAGAAGCAGGGATTGGGGGAGCAGGAAAGCAAGAGACAGCTCAGCAAAGGCACTGGAGGGAGTCGAGATGCAGATCAACCCTGAAGTCACACCGCAGCATCCTTCAGCATCTGTGCACAAGGACCTGCAAAGACCTTGCAGCATCCAGCTTGTGGGCACATAAAAAGCTTCAAGCTTCCCCCAATCCAATCATCCTGGAGTCGTGCCAGGGCTCCAAGGGCTGGGCACCCTGCAGAGGCACCCACCCAGCCTGCCCACCTAAGGGAGAAGCAGCAAAAGGAGGTTGTTGGGATGGGTGGGGAAAGCCATGTACCCAGGTAGTGCCATGTTTTGGGACAGCACTTGCCAAGTGGCTGAGCCTGGACATCTTCCTTCATGCAACCCTGGCAGCCCTGGGCACTGCAGAAATTATGGGGGGTGGGGGTGTACTGGCTGCACTGGGACTGTTCTTGATGCCCCCCAACATCTGCATCCCCAGCAAATGTGCACTTGGCATAAGTTGCTCCCTGCCTCTTGCTGTGGATTGGGCTAAACTCAGTTTGCTGCCAGCCACCATTGAGGTGACCACAGCTGTGCCCTGGCACCATCACGCAGCCTTGTGGAGCCTGGGCTGTGGCTGGGTGCCCCCACAGTACCACTCAGCACTGAGCAGGGATGCAGCAGCCAGAGCTTTGTGTGCAGCAGGACTCACCAGGCAGGCATGTGCCCATGTTTATGCCTGCCAGGGCTGATCTGGGTTAGCTCCAGCCACCTGTACCAGGGCTGAGGCTTGGGCAGATCTTTGCTGTGTCTGAGCTGTGCAGCCCTCCTTGGCAGGGCTTTTCAAAGCACCTACAGCCAGAGGCAGGGATGCTCAGTGGGGAGGGCAGAGATTTTGTGTCTGGAGGTGCTCAGGAACCACTGAGGGCCAATTCCTGCTGCCAGCCCTCCCACATCATTGTGCCAGGGCAAACCAGCTGGCTGTTGAGTCCTCAGAGTAAGGACCAAAGCAGACAGCATGAGCAGAGCTCAGTCCCTCCCAGCATGGCTTTCTAGTGCCTGAGTCCAGAAGTGATGGGAGCTGGGAGATGAAATGGAGTTAGGAGCAGAGCACTGGGAGCTGAGGGATGGATGAGACCTGCTGAGTAACACCCAGGAGCCACAGGAGAGGGAGCACAGTTCAAAAATCCCACCCTGGCTCTGAGAGGAAGAGAATGCAGCTGAAAGAAACCTAATAAACATGCAAACTGAAATCTGTGGGTCTTAAGAAGCTGCCCAGTGCCAAGGTGGGGAAATCAGAGCATGGGTAGTGCCCAGGGGAGGAGAGGACAGCATTCAAACCCAGCTGTGGCTGTGGGCATGACACAGTCAGTGTGAAACCACTGGAAAAGGAGAATTGAGCCAGAAACACTTTCTGTTGAGGATTTTGAGCACTAGCCCAGAGGGTGCAGCTGGATCCCACTTCACACTTGAAAGGAAAAAAGGATGATGGCAAAAGGAGAGCTCAGAGTGATGAGCTGGTGGTGAAGAGCTGGCCCAGGAGAGCTGGTGCCTGCTGCTGCATGAGGCTGGGGAGTGGGAAAGGACCAGGAAGAGATAGGGGAGTAGGTAGGTATGAACAGGATCACAGCAGGCAAACTGGGAGAGCAGGTGGCTGGAGGCTCAGTGGGAGTCAGAGGAGGGTCCCTGCAAGGTGTGCCCAGGTGCAGAGAGCAGCAGTGGGATGCAGGATGTGGCACCACAAGCTGAGCCACCACAGAGACTGTGTCCAATGCATCCCCAGCCAGTCCTTCAAGCCCTCCCTGCCTGTCCTCCATCAGAGAAAGCAGCAATGTGCCAACTCCCTGCATGGGCTGTGCCACTGTGCAGGGTGGCGGTGGCAAAGCAGGGATGGTGCAAGAACGAGCATGGCACGGGGTTAAATGGGCTAAAACCCAGCTTCTGGCAGTGCTGGTGGGTGCAGCAAGCAGGGACATCCCCAGAGGAGGGAGAGCACCATTGTCAGGGGCTGGGATGGTTGGGAGAATGACAGCTTCAGTTACACCTCAGCTGTAGGTGGAAAAAGGACTCAGCTCTTGATGCATTTCAAACCATCCTGGCATCCGCAGGGCAGGAGTTCCTGGGCACGGAGTGATGGTGGAAGACAGAGATGGAGCATTTGGGAGCATGGACAAGATGAGCTTCGAGGGTCACTTCCAACCCAACTCAACCTCTGAAGCTGTCTAAGAGAGTGAGCCAGGGGCACGGGGCAACCAGAGAGCCGGGCAGCAGCGGGCACAGGACCGGTGCAGCATCCCGGTTAGAGCGGCACCACAGCCGGGTGCCCACGCGGGTCGGGTGGCAGGGCCGGTGGGCAGGTGGCACGGCGGTGCCAGCTGGGCCATGTGAGGGCTATATATGCCCTGGCAGGGTGGCCGCACGCGGGCAGCGGGTGCCGGGGCGCGCGCTGCAAAGTGGCACGGTCAGGCCTTCTGTTGTGCCGCTGGCACAAAGGAAAGTGCTGGGTTCAGCGGCTGGGCACGGGGCCGGGGAGAGGCTTCCAGCTCGCCCAGCGCTTTGCAGGATGTGATGACTGGGCGGCCGCGCAGACACTGATGAGCTGGCAGTTCCTTTGTGTGCCCGCCCGGGGGTCTGCCCTTGCCAGGCTATAAAGTGGGGGCCTCGCTGCGCCCCGAAACACAAGCCCGCTCACTCCAACAAGAAGCAGCAGCTGCCCAGGTAAGAGGACAAAGTCCCCAGGCACTGGGCTGCAGCCGGACCTGAGGGGGGGAGAGAGAGGCGCAGGGTCTCAGCTGTGACCGCTGCCGTGGCCACCGCACCTGGGACCACCCCGGTGCCCAGTAGCCCGCCGCCCTTGTAGCTGCTGGTGACGGTCACCTGCGGGGCCACCGATGGGGTGCCCGCCAGAGGGTGTCATGGAGACTGGGCTGTCCTCTTCCCACGCCCTCATACGCTGCCCTGATGCTCAGCTGAGCTCCCAGGCGCAGCGCATGTGGCGTGGCCGCAGCACCTGGTTGCAGAATCAGGCCACAGCCCGACCGAGGACAGAAGATAGCAGCTGGGAACTGGTGTTTGGGGCTGCCCTGGGCACCCATGCAGCGGTGGGGCCACACTCAGGGCTCTCCTGACTACAGAAGGGCAGCGTGGGCATCCCAAAGCCTCCCGTGGTCCTTCTGGTGAAGGCATCACTCTGTGCCCGCCCGGAGAACCTCCTGGCAGCTCCTCTCCCAACTCCAGCAGCACCATCCCAATACGACCACCCTCAGGGTGGTGTGTGGGCCAGGCTGGGGGCTGGCTGCCCATGTCTGTGGCTCCTCTCTAACCTGCTGCTGACCCCTCTGCTGGGTGCCCTGTCCCAGACTTGAGCCCAACACCGCGATGTCTGAGACCACAAAACCCGCTGCTCCCGGCCTGGCTGCGGAGGAGAAGGAGAAGGCAGCCCCAGCGCCGACTCCATCCCTCGACCCTGCTCCCATCGCAAACAGCAAGGGCGAGGAGCCCTCCACAGAAGCCTTCAGGGTAAGCCCAGCTGCCCCCTACACTCAGGGATGTGACCTGGGGGTGAGGGATGGTGCCAGCATCTCTAGGTCAGATGGCAGGAGCACAGCACAAGCGGTGCAGAGAGAAGGACACTCCTTGGAGAGTGGGAGAAGAGCACAGACGATGCCATCCCTCCCTGATGTGCCCCTGCTGGGCAGCAGCTCTCTGGGTGGAGGATTCAGGCAGCTGCAGGAGGGATGGTCCAGACTGCCCATGGCTGAGGCAGCTGCAGGAGGGATGGTCCAGATTCCACATGGCTGGAACAGCTCGTTGGGGACCACAGGCTTTGGAAATACTCCGTCATGGGTCACCGTGACAGGTCTTGCTTCTGCCACCCACCCACTCTGGTCACCTCCATGTCTGGAGATCCTACAGTGCTGTGAGGGGGTGAAGGAGGAGACTGCAGGTGACAGGGCCAGCACCAGAGTGCTACAGTAGGGCTGGGGACAAGGGGTGAGCAATGTGAGAGCTCTGGTGAGAGCTGTGAGGGGATGAAGGAGGAGACTGCAGGTGACAGGGCCAGCACCAAGGTGCTGCAGTAGGGCTGGGGACAAGGGGTGAGCAATGTGAGAGCTCTGGTGACACTTCTGCACATGGCAGGCAGCAAAGGCCATGGAGAAGGTGCAGCTCCTGGAAATGCAGCTCCTTGCCAGTCCAGCTGGGATGTGATGTGGGCACCAGCACAGGGACACATGGCTTTGCAGCCCCAAAACTGGGGGCAGGATGAGGCCACCTCGGAGTGAGGGTGGCTGTTAGTGGGGGGGGATCTTCCTGTCTTCAGCTGTTGTTGGGACAGAGCTGCTTATGCACAGAAGCCACCTTGGCTTGCCCCACAATTCTGCAGGAAGCCTTGGAGAGCCAAGGGTGACCCAGGGGGCAGTGGGATCATGCATGCAGGGTCCACGCTGGGATGTGTCCCTGCCATCCCCACGCATCCAGGTCTCCATCCAACCCTTTCCCTCTGCCCCTAGATCGTTGTCTTCGATCAGGAGAACTTCCAGGGCAGGCAGATGGAGTTCACCACTGAGTGCCTGAACCTGGGGGACCGCGGCTTTGATCGGGTGCGCAGTGTCATTGTCACCTCTGGACCGTAAGTGACCCTGGCCATGGAGGGGACCATGCCCCTGGGGATGTCCCAGAGAGGTGGGGACGTGGTCTTGGGAAGCTGTGTGTTGTGCAGGGCACTTCCCTGAAGCCTGGACAGAGGGAGAAGCAGGAGCAGGAGCAGCACATGAGCAGCAGCAGCCAGGGGACTCCAGGTCTCCTTCAAGGAGGGCAGAATGATCTAGGCAGGAGGGGAGGATGCCACTTGTAAAGCAAAGGGCACTCAGGGCAAAGCCAAGGAAAGGTGCCCACCAGATCTGCCACCTGAAACTGGCCATGAAAAGAAACCTCTGTAGATTTTACAGAGGCCGAGGTGAAGTGACGTAGGTGCCTAGGAGCAGGCTGGTGGCCGGAAGGCTGAAGCTGGCAGGGGAGGGCAGGCAGGGAGCTCCCCCCACGGTTCCCAGTGACAAAGGGGATGGGAAGGTCCACAAACCGTGGGAACATCAACACAGGCAGGGACCAAACTGATGGCCAAATGAGATAACTGATCTGAGAGATGATCTGGCTGTGGAAAGAGATCTCACAGCAGCCATGCCTGGCTGGAATACAGCCTGGCAGCGGTGGGACAGCCAGGGGCACTGGCAGTGCTGCGGGGAGGGCACAGCAGACACAGCTTGCTCTGAAGGACTGGCCAAGGTGACTTGTGGTTGCCTGGAATGATGCCATGCAGCATCAATGACTTCTTTTTTTTATTATTGGGAAGACAGAATACCCAATTAGTCTTGAAAAGGAAAGGGATTGGGCAGCGCTGAGGAGTTCAGGTGTGGCACTGGGGAAGCTGCACCACATACAGAAGGGATGAAAGTTGGGGAGCATCATTGAGGTCCTCAGTTCTCAGTCTTCTGAGACTCTGCCCCAAAACCTGCTTAGGGAAAGAAAAAAGCAGAATCAGCCGAGCCCTAGAAGCCAGCACAAGGTGGCACTGCCCGCAGTGCTCCAATACATCTCTTCCCATCAGGAAGGTATCTGTGGGCATGGGCATAAAATGATCCCTTTTGGTGTGTGGGGGGAAGCAGCAGGCTGGTGCTTGGGGGCGTTTGGTGCCCTGAGCCTGCAACAATCAGAGCACAGCAGCTCCTCGTGGCTCCACTGGGCACTTTGTGCCCTGAGCCTGCAACAATCAGAGCACAGCAGCTCCTCGTGGCTCCACAGGGCGTTTGGTGCCCTGAGCCTGCAACAATCAGAGCACAGCAGCACCTCGTGGCTCCACTGGGCGTTTGGTGCCCTGAGCCTGCAACAATCAGAGCACAGCAGCACCTCGTGGCTCCACTGGGCGTTTGGTGCCCTGAGCCTGCAACAGAGCACAGCAGCACCTCGTGGCTCTACTGAAGAGGTGACATTGCAGCTGAACAAGCCCTGAGCACCCCATGGTGGTCATGGGCTGGATGTCAGGACTGGCTGGAGCTGGTGCAGCAGAGCATGTGAGTGTGCCAGTAGACACCGTGAGCAGCCCAGGCTCGGTAGTGCAAGAGGGAGAAGGGTCAAGGTCCGGAAATAAGGCAAGGACAAGTCTCTGGTGTGCCCCACGCAGGGCTTGCCAGCTTCTTGGGATCTTGCTGCTCCCCATGATGAGGAAGGGAGCACTGTGGGCACGAGTGTCTGCTGCTGGCCTTGGATGTGTGTACCAGCACTCAGCAGCATGACTTGGTGCTTCACATCAGCTCCCAGGCCGGGAGAATGGTGGCAGTGGGATGGTGGGACCAGTCCTGACACCCGCAGGGTTTTTTTTTTGGGTACTGGAAGCGCAGCTCCAGCAACTCCACAGGGTGGCAGAGCAGGAAAAGAGCTGCTGTGGTGGCAGCTGACCCACTGCGTTGTCCTACCCCTCCTCTCCCCAGCTGGGTGGCCTACGAGCAGGCCAACATGCGTGGGGAGATGTTCATCCTGGAGAAGGGCGAGTACCCTCGCTGGGACACCTGGTCTAGCAGCTACCGGAGCGACTGCTTCATGTCCATGCGCCCCATCAAAATGGTGAGTGGGCTGGCAGCAGAAGGCACCCAGCGGGCTCTGCTGGGCACCAGCAAACTCCAAGGCTTTGCTCACACGACCAAGCAACCTCCCTCTGTCTTCTGCAGGAGGCTGAGGACCACAAAATCTCCCTGTATGAGTCTGCTGACTTCAAAGGCAACAAGATGGAAATCCAGGAAGACGATGTGCCCAGCCTCTGGGCTTATGGCTTCTGCGACCGTGTGGGCAGCGTGCAGGTGCCCAGTGGAACGTAAGCTGGGCCGCGGTGGTGGCTGCCCCCTGCCAGGCTCCCCATCCTATCATAGAATCATAGAATGGTAAGGTTGGAAGGGACCTCAAGGATCATCTAGTTCCAACCCCCTGCCACAGGCCTGCTGAGCCCAGGCACATGCGTGCGGGGCTCAGTCAGCTGGGAAGTGCCACACGAGAGGTGGAATCCATCACTCAGAGGGTATCACCTGACACACAGGGGCATCGTCGGTGGGTTCACGGGGGGTACACGAGGGGTGCAACCAGTGGGTTCATGGGGAAACTGCCAGCAGGTACACAGGGCCCTCTTCCCCAAGCGTCTACTGGTGGTGTCACCGCTGCTCATCGTAGCCAACCCCGCTCAAGTGCCCTCTGTCTGCTTTCCCTACAGCTGGGTCGGGTACCAGTACCCTGGCTACAGAGGCTACCAGTACCTCTTTGAGACCGGAGACTTCCGACACTGGAACGAGTGGTCTGCCTTCCAACCCCAGATCCAATCCATCCGCCGCATCCGGGACATGCAGTGGGACCAGAAGGGGACCTTTGTCACTCCCGACGCGCCCTCCGACTGAGCGTGCCCACCTGCTAGCTACAGAGTCCCGGGCCCCGTGGGGCACCCCCGCCTCCCCCCGCGCTCGCCTGCCCAGCACTTTCCTTGTACATTGCACATTCCCTGGATGTTCTCTACCTTGCGAGGCAAATTAAAAAAATCCCAGAAGACTAAAGGTGCTCAGAGTCGCTGCCCGTGGGGTGCCCCGCTTCTGCCAGCAGGGTGTGGTGGAAAGGTAGTTTGCCCATGGGAATGGTGCTCAACGCCACCGCGTCCCTGCCCCGTGCCCGGGATGCAGAGGGGATAAAGGGGACCCTGGGGCGAGCAGGGTGGGGGCGAGGGTGATAGAAAGCTCCTGCAGCCTCCTGGCGCTTCTGAAGGACCTCAGGACGCACCGTGGGGATGCCGGTGCAGTGAGGAGCACGGAGAGTCGCAGGGAGCTGCTAGTGGGTACACGGCGGGCACTGCCGCTCCGTGAGCAGCGTGCGGCGGGGCTGCCCGGCAGAGGCCGATAATTACCGGCGCTAATTGATGTCAATCAGGGACCCGAGCCAGTTTCAGAGAGATTTTCCTTCCACCGCGCCCCGTTCCCTGTTTCCCGTCCCAGGGAGGCACCTTCCGGAGCTTGTTCTCAATCCGCTAATTAGCGATCGCACCGATTACACTTAATTACACCCATTACAGTGCTGCCGGCTACCATGCACCGGGCACCGCGCAGCAGCACCCTGGGGAAGGCAATCCCCGGCCCCTAGGGCACTGCCGTGTCCCGGTCCTGGAGCCCCAGTAGCGCGCACCCGTCTGTCGCGGGCACACGCCCGGTGCCGGTCCCTACGGCAATGCCATGTCCCGGGCTCGGCTCCCCGGTAGCGCGCACCCGTGTGCCGCGGGCACACGCCCGGTGCCGGTGCCTAGGCCACTGCCGTGTATCGGTCCTGGACCCCCGGTAACGCGCACCCGTGTATCACGGGCACACGCTCGGTGCCGGTCCCTAGGGCAATGCCATGTCCCAGTCCCGGCTCTCCGGTAGCGCGCACTCCTGTGTCGCGGGGCACACGCCTGGTGCCGGTCCCTAGGGCACTGCCGTGTCCCGGTCCCGGTCCCGGTCCCGGCTCCCCGGTAACGCGCACCCACCCCTGTGCCGCGGGCACATGCCCGGTGCCTGTGCCTAGGGCACTGCCGTGTCCCGGTCCCGGCTCCCCGGTAACGCGCACCCACCCCTTGTGTCGCGGGCACACGCCCGCTGCCGGGCACACGCGTGCCACGTGATCACCGCCGCCCGCCCGCGCGCGTTCCCGGTGCCGCCGCCGCCGCCTCCTCGGGGCGCATGCGCGGCCGCGGGGATCCCGTCCCCTCGTGCGCGTGACGTCGCCGCGTCTCGCGCCGCTCCGGACCGGTGCCAGCGGTGAAGGCGACGGCAACGATAACGGTAACGGTTGCCGCGATGAGTAACCGGGGAGGTGGGGATCGACTCCGGTGGCAGCACGGTGTCCGCTCCCCTCCTGCCAGGGTGGTGCTCGGTAGCGGCGGGAGGTGCGGGAGGGCGGCGGGCAGCGCTCGGTACTCGCCGTGCAAGGTGCTCGGTGCGCAGGGCGGCGTGGGATGCTCAATGCTCTGTGCCGGGGCGGGGGGGAATGCAGGATGCTCGGTGGACGGAGAGGCGCTGGATGCTCGGTGGAGGATGCGGGGTGCTCGGTGCGGGGGTTCCGGCGTTCGGCGGAGGTGCAGAGTGCTCGGTGCGGGGCGTTCGGTGCACAGAGAGGTGTGGGGTGCTGGTTGCTTGGGGAGTGCAGGGTGCTCGGGCTTTCGGGGCATGGAGGATGCTTGGTGCTGGGTGCTCGGTGTGGGGTGCTGAGAACGGTTCCGTATGCAGGATGCTGGGCGCTCGGATTGGTGCTGGGTGCCTGGGGGGGATGGGATGGGGTGCTGGGCGCTGGGTGCACAGAGCGGTTCAGGGTGCTCGGAGTGGTGCAGGTGCTCAAGAGCACTGCCAGATGCAGGGTGCTGGATGCTTGGAGTGGTGCGGGCTGCTTGGGGGATGCTGGGAGCTGAGAGGGTGGTCAATGAGTTGAGGAATGGAGGGTGCAGGGTGACCAGATCCGTTCAGGGTGCTCAGTGCGAGGGCCGCAGGGTGCTGGGTGAGCGTTGTGCAGTGCCCGCTGTGCAGAGGCAAGAGCCGGGGGCTGTCGCCCCATGGTGCTGCAAGATCCACGCAGTTTCCATGGCGAGCTCCAGCTCCTTGGGACCGGTGGCTGAGGTGCTGCTTCCTGAGGCTGCCGGCAGCGGATTCCCAGGGTGGGCAACCTGAGCTGGGGCACCACCGTGGGCAACCGAGCTGGGTTTGCCTGGCGTGGGGTTGTGTTCCGCCCCTCACTGTGTGTGTTTGCACGCTCGGGCTGTGTCCAAAAAAAGCATCTCGCAGCTTGAAACCCCTTCTCATGTTGTCTTCTGCGTGTCACGGCCCGGCCCTGCCAGCTGCTTGTACTTTAATGCAGGGGTGTTGGAGCTGTGCCCACGGCGTGGCCCTGCTGCTGCACGGGCACCGAGCGAGGGTGAGCGGGGCGAGGAGCGGGGTTGGTGCCAACAGGGTTCCAAAATTTGATGCTGCTTTTCTGGGAATGCTGCAGCATGCCTGGGGAGGTGGGGGGGAGGCTTGTCAAGTGCCAACACAGGTTCTGATGGTTCCTCCAAGCAGGGTTCTGTGCTAGTGTGCCTGCGTGTGGGGGATGTGTGGCACCAGGTGGGAAGGTGGCAGGGAGAGGAGGTCTTCAGGGTGTTAATGAGGGGGAGCAGCCCCTGAAAATTGGAGGTGGTTTCCAGTGCTGACTTTCCTGACCACCCCCAGTCTGTGCATGGACTTCAAGTTGTCCATGAGGCAGCAACGTGCAAAGAAGGCAAATGGTCTCCTGGAGGGCACCAAGAATAGTGTGGGCAGCAGGTTGAGAGAGGTTCTCCTACCCCTCTGTCCTACTGAGGCCACGTCTGGAGGACTGGGTCCAATCCTGGACTTCCCCAGTTTGAGAGGAACAGGGAACTACTGGAGAGACTCCAGTGGAGGCTCTGAGGATTGAGGAGCTTCCCTCTTGTTGTGGAGTCTCCTTCTCTGGAGAGATTCCCAACCCACCTGGACATTGTGGTGCTGGGCAAGCTGCTGTGGGTGCCCCTACTTCAGCCCCTGGATGATCTCTGCAGTTCCCTTTCAACCCCCACCATACTGGGATTGTGGGATCACTGCTGGGACCTGGCCAGTGGCCCTGCTTGTGGAGCCATGCAGTGTGTGCCACAAGGCCACTGAGCAGCTGCCCCTTGCCCCCTTGCAGGGTCTGCAAACAAGAAGCACCAACAGCAGCAGAGGGTTGCTCAAGCCACAGCCCTCAGAAGTGAAGCAAGAGGCTGGTTCCCAGGCTCCAGCCCAAACCCAGGATGGGGACTCCACACACAGGCATGGCTTGAAGTGCTTCTCCATGGAGAAATGATCATGACTCATTAGCTCTGGAGCTGCTGCAGCCCCTGGAATGGTGGGGGCTGGAAAGGGACCCCTTAAACTGGAGAGCCCAGAATTGGGCCCAGCACTCCAGATGTGGCCTTACTAGGGCAGAGCAGAGGGTGAGGAGAACCTCCCTTGACCTGCTGGCCACACTTCATGCACACCAAGAGACCATTTGCCCTCTTGGCCACAGGGGCACATTGCTGGTTCATGGGCAGTCCACCAGGACTCCCAAGGTCCTTCTCCATGGAGTTGCTTTCCAGCAGGTCAGCCCCTGTAGGTGCCCCAACCACCAGCTGCTGGTGTGGGTGGCATGGGGAGGAAGGACAGAATGAGGAGGAAGGACAACATGTAAGGACAACCCTTGGTGACCCAGCATTTGCTGGCAGCAGAGAAGCCAGAGCAGAGAGCTGGGCTCCTGCAGGCAGGAACTCAGCTGTGAAGCACTTGGATGTGCTCCTCGGGGTGCCCAGAGCAGCACATCTGGGCAGGACTCAGTTCCTGTTTCCCCATCCAGTTTCACAAGGCTTGGTTGGAGCTTGTGCCATGTCCTCCTCTGGAGCTGTGCAGGCATGTGGGCTTTGCACTGTGTGGAGCAGGAGGCCACATCTTCAGATGCTGCTGGGCAGCACTCAAAACTGCTTGTCCTTATGGCAGGGGGTGTGCTGAGGACCTTGTGCCCACGGGCACGGGGGCAGGGATGAGCAGAGGGATGTGCAGGGAGGTGGGCACAGCAGCATTCCTCCCCTGCCTGGCTGCCCAAGGGAGATGTGCCACAACCCTCTCCTCAGGCAGTGCCTTCAGCTCTGGGCATGGCTGGTGTCGCTGTGTGAGGAAATAAAATATTTTGATTTTGTTTCTTAAGCAAATTTGAGGTTTCTGGGGTTTCTCTTGCAGAAACAACTTTTTATTTGCCTGCCCTCATCTTGGGGAGCGTTGAGGGCAGAGCTTGTGGAGCCTTATGGGCTGGCATGTGGGCTTGGAAAACGTTTTGAAGGTGCTCAGGAGTTTTTCTGATGTCTTTTCCTCCCTGACTTTTGGTGGGCTCTGCCCACCACGGGGAGGGGCTCGTTTTTTGGGCAGGATGAGTCATGTTTGGTGAGTTCATGTGGGAACTGCAAACTTGAGCTCCCCTCTCCTGTGGCTTCTTTGGGACCTTCCTAGGACCAGGAGTGGGATTTGGAAGGTTGGAGGAGTGGGGAACAGCTCTGTGCTTGCCAAGAACCCCTCATCCAGCTCTTGGGGGGCACTGGGGTGAGAGGGCTACTGGTCAGGGTGCAAGGGGACCGAGTGTGGCAGTGTGTCTGTCTGCCACTGCTCAAGAAAAGCCTGGATGGGGCATTTAGTGCCATGGTCTAGTTGTTTGGATAGGGCTGGGTGATAGGTTGGACTGGAGGTTGATCTTGGAGGTCTCCTCCAACCTGGTTGATTCTATGATGAAGTGCCACCCAGGCTGCCTTTGCCTCTGTCCTCCTGAGGCAGTGACTGCAGAGTAATTAAGAAAAGTTAAAGCTCTGTTAATTTGAGCTGTGGGTTAATTAAAAAGTCAGGAGCATCCCTGCAAAGCACAGAGCTCATCTCTTGCTCCAGCACAAGTGCTTCCAAAGTGCAGAATGAGAAATCTATGGGGTAGCTCCATTTTGTCACTGAAGGGTCACAGACACTCCTCCTGCTTCAGCACCCATCCCTCACAGCCCATGGCTGTACCTCACTTCCTTGGCTTGATCCTTCCAGCAGCAGCTGAGCCTCCTGGTCAGGCTTTGGAATAAGTTGCCCAGGGAGGTGGTGGAGTCATCATCCCTGGAGGTGTTCAAGAAATGTGTGGACACAACACCTGGGGACATGGTCTGATGGCTGCAGTGGTCTCAGGGTGATGGTTGTCATAGAATGGTTTAGTTTGGAAGGGACCTCAAAAATCATCTAGTTCCAACCTCCCACCATAGGGAGGACTTGAAGGACATTGAACTGTTGGAGCAGGTCCAGAGGAGGTCACGAAGATGCTCAGAGGGTTGCAGCAGCTCTGCTATGAGGACAGGCTGAGAGAGTTGGGAGAAGAGAAGGCTTCCAGGAGACCTTGGAGTGGCCCTCCAGTATCTGAAGGGGGCTACAGGAGGGCTGGGGAGGGACTATTGACAAGGTCTTGTAATGCCAGGACAAGGGGCAATGGGTTTGAAGTGGCAGAGGGGAGATTGAAACTGGATGTTAGGAGGAAGTTGTTTGCAGTGAGGGTGGTGAGACACTGGCACAGGTTGCCCAGGGAGGTTGTGGCTGCTCCTTCCCTGAAGGAGTTCAAGGCCAGGTTGGATGAGGCCTTGAGTGACCTGTACTAGTGGGAGGTGTCCCTGCCTATGGCAGGAGAGAGTTGGAACTGTCTGAACTTTGAGGTCCTTTCCAACCTAAACCATTCTAGGAGTCTATGATTTCCTTTCAGCTGAGGGCACCCAGCAGGATGCCCCAGTCAGGGTCCCTCCAACAGTGGTGGCTCAGCAAGCTCTACAAGGTAGAACCTTGAGCTGAACCTGTTCTAAATCACAGCAAGACCTTGATGGGCATCCCACAGCACAATGGGATTGTTGTTTTATTTTTTCTATTACTTTGAGGCTATTATGATTAGAAAAAAAAAAGAAACATTTTATTATCCTGCTCAGTGCTCCAAAGCTCCTGAAATACCTGAAATCCCATCAGTTTGAAGTGTCTTTGCTCCACCAGCCTCAAGGTCCAAGCACAAGAATGGCATTTTATCACCCAGCAATGGAAACCACACTACCCAGAGGTGCCAACCTCTCCCTGAGGCAGCAGCCTTTCTCTTAAGCTGCCTTATTAATAATGAAAGGCCCAAAGTGAAAGCTGCTGGCAGAAGGCAGGGATGGAGGCACCAACCCCAGTGACCTGGCACAAACCACTGCATCCCAGAAAAGCTCCAGCAAAGCTCCTGCAAAGCTCCAGCAAAGCTCCTGCAAAGCTCCAGCAAAGCCAGGAAGGAAGGAGCTCACCAGGTTCCCTCTTGGTTCAAGCAGCAGGGTCAGGGATCACAGAATTGGCTTGTCTGGAAAAGTTCTCCAAGATGATAGGATGATAGAATGGTAAGGTTGGAAGTGACCTCAAGGATCATCCAGTTCCAACCCCCTGCCACAGGCAGGGACACCTCCCACTAGTCCAGGTCACTCAAGGTCTCCTCCAACCTGGCCTTGAACACCTCCAGGGAGGGAGCATCCACAACCTCCCTGGGCAGCCTGTGCCAGTGTCTCACCACCCTCACTGCAAAGAATTTGTTCCTAACCTCCAGTCTAAATCTGCCCTCCTTAAGCTTAAAGCCTTTGCCCCCTCATCCTATCACTACAAACCCTTGTAAAAAGTCTCTCCAACCTGGACACCTCCAGGGAGGTTGTGGAGCACAGAGTCACCCAATGTGATCAGAGATCAGAGATCACATTGGGTGATTCTGTGCTCCACAACCTCCCTGGGCAACCTGTGCCAGTGTCTCACCACCCTCACTGCAAACAACTTCCTCCTAACATCCAGTTTCAATCTCCCCTCTGCCACTTTAAACTCACTGTTTCTCATCCTGGCATTGCAAGACCTTGTCAATAGTCCCTCCCCAGCTTTCCTGTAGGCTCCCTTCTGATACTGGAAATGGGGCAGGACCCATGAGGGCAGCAGCGTTGGCATGTCCTGCAGCTGCTGTGGGGATGAGATAAGCTGGTTGGGTGATGAGGTGCAAGTTTGCCCACTCCCCCCTTGAGCTTTGGGCTTAAACACCCATTCTTGCAGCCTTTCCCACAGAAATAGAGTGAGGAGGGTTGGAAGTGACCTCTGCAGATCAAGTCCAACCCCTCCTTGCCAGAGCAGCTTCACCCAGCGCAGGATGCACAGGATGGCATCTAGGTGGGCTTTGAATAACTCCAGCAATGGAGACTCCACCACCTCTCTGAGCAGTCTGTTTCAGGGCTTTACCACCCTCAACATCAAGAAATTCCTCCTCAACGTTTAGCTGGAACTTTCTGTGTGCAAGTGTGTGCCCATTTTGACTGTTCCAGTTTTAGCTGGGATGGCGTCGGCGGCACAGATGCAAACCACCACGGTGTGGTTTGTTCTGCTGAGGGGTTGCAGGGGGACACAGACCCAGGATTTGCTCTCAAATCCTTGGGTTCTTACTGGAATTGCCATTCTGGTTCCTGTTGCTGTGAGGGGTTTGTGGCCTGCAGTGCATCTCCAGTTTCCCTCAGCAAACCCCAGTCTGCTGTGGGGTTGCTGTTTTTGCCATGTGGCGTCCCGAAAGCTGCTTGTGGGGGAGTTTCTGAGTGCTGTGAGGTTCTGTTGAGCAGCTGAATTTCAAGCTTCTTGCTCTACCACCTGGAGCCTCTGACCGTTGCTGGGGCTTGTCCCAAAGGTCTTGCTGTGCTGTGAGCAGCTGTGATGTGGATCAGGGTGGGCAGAGAAGGGTGGACCCTGCTCCCCACCAGCTGGCTGAGCCTGCGGGGATCGATCACAGCGCTGGGTGAGCAACACCAGCCGTGGGTTGTGCAAGAGGGCAAGAGGCAGCCCAGACAGCCAAACGAGTGCAGCAAGAGCAGTGTGGGCAGCAGGGCAAGGGAG
>VWZE01013824.1:45595-59751 GCA_013396675.1 Eubucco bourcierii | reverse complement strand
GCCTCAGAGCAGTGTGCCATCCTGCCTGCCTGCCTCAGAGCAGTGTGCCAACCTGCCTGCCTGCCTCAGAGCAGTGTGCCAGCCTGCCTGCCTCAGAGCAGTGTGCCAACCTGCCTGCCTCAGAGCAGTGTGCCATCCTGCCTGCCCGCCTCAGAGCAGTGTGCCATCCTGCCTGCGTGCCTCAGAGCAGTGTGCCAACCTGCCTGCCTCAGAGCAGTGTGCCATCCTGCCTGCCCGCCTCAGAGCAGTGTGCCATCCTGCCTGCCTGCCTCAGAGCAGTGTGCCATCCTGCCTGCCTCAGAGCAGTGTGCCAGCCTGCCTGCCAACTTCAGACAAGGTGATGCAGGTGGCTGCTGCGCTCCCCAGGATGGGTGCAACCCTCATGGGCATAGGAGTCATGTCCTTGTGGGAAAACTGATGTGTGGAGTTTCTTTCCCTGCCTGGGAGAGTTCTGTGCCATAGAGGGAGGGTGGTGAGGCTGGAGAGAGCTTTGTGCCTTGGACTGGAGCTGGGGGAGATCCTGGCAGCAGGGGCAGCTCCTCATGCAGAGCTTGGCATCCCTGTGACCTCACTGGGAGGCATGTGCAGGACTTGCCAGGCCTGTGAGTCCTCTGAGCCACCTCTCCTTCTGCCATTACTGGTTTGGGGGCTCTGACCAGTCTCATTTTTGCCTGGTTTCAGCATTTGTACCAAAGCCTGTGCCAGGGGGGCTGGGAGCTGCTTTCTCTAGCTGCTTCCTCTCTGGTGATGTACCATTGGCTTGTGTGCAATGGGACCGTGACATGTTCAGACTATTGCCCCTGGGTTTTCAACATCCCAGCTGCTCCTGCTCCCCTGAGGATTCTTCCTTCCAGGAAGCTTCATGTTTTAAAGGGGCAGCCACTTCTCTTCCTCCTTGCATTTCTCCTTCACAGTGGAGCAATGCCAATGCCTTGGGGTTGGCATCTGAGTCGCAGCTGTGCCATGTCTGGCTGCCAGCACTGAGCTGGGACCACCAGCTCCACTGAGACCACCTTCCCCTGGGCTGGGAGGGAGGCTGTGAGTAGGGGAAGGTGCTGAGGAGGAGGAAGAGGAGAGCATCACTTGTCACTGTGCTGAATAAACTGACACTGTGGCTTCTCTTCCCTTGTAGGTCTTTTTGTGGCCACCTGTGTTGCAGCATGAAGCTTGCCTAGCAGCAAAATGAACTCCCTAGGGGAAGGTAAGCACAGGCAGACGGCATGTGCCAGAGTGGTGGGCTCCCCTCTGATGGTGGGCACAGGCTGAGGCATGCCTCCTGCAGTGGCTGTCCCCTGGCACGCCGTGAATTGCCTTCACAAGCCGATGCGGAACGGTTCGAGCCTTGTTCACAGCCAGGTCTGCTCAGCATGCAGAATGAGGGAGACTTCTGCCTGCAGAACCTCTTGTGCCCTTGTTTGTCACTGCTCTGCTGTCACTTCCCTGCCAGCTCCCATCCTCCCCCATGCTCTCTGTACCAGCCTTTTGGCTGTGGGTCACAGCTTGTCCTTGTCCTGCTGTGTCCAAGCTGCACTCGAGGGCTTCAGCCTGGGGTTGGCTGCTGGCACTTGCATTTCTGCTCCCTCTCATCCAGTCCCTGCTGTGATGTGCCTGGAGAACTCCCTGATTCCTAATGGAAAACTCTTGGAGCCAGCTCAGGCAGCTGAAGGACTGGGAGGTCATCTCTGCTCAAGCAGCTGTGCCACAGAATTGTGCCATGGTATTTCCCACCAGGAAAAAGTTCTTAGTGGAGAATTGCAGAAGAGTTGAAAATGAGGCAGGGATGTTTGTGGTTGCTGCAGGCTGCTGAACACACTCATGGATGCTCCTTCAGCACCCCTGGGCAAGCAGGATGGTCCTTAGGGACATTGAGCCCTGGAGCAGGCTGCCCAGAGAGGCTGTGGTATCTCCTTCTCTGGAGAGATTCCAAACCCACCTGGACATTGTGGTCCTGGGTGACTCTGCTTGAGCAGGGGGGTTGGATTGGATGATCTCCAGAGGTCCCTTCCCACCCCCACCAAACTGGGGTTGTGTGGTGCAGCAACTGTCCCACTTAGAGCTGCTGGAGTGGGCTCCTAGGCAGGCTCCCATTTCACCCAGTGAATCCCTTTGTTCTCCTGCTGCACACCAAAAGCATCTGGGTGGGAATGGGTCACTGCAAGCTCAGAACAGAGCACTTCTGTACTCCAGCCCCCTCTCAGATGCAGATCTGTCCTGCTAATTAGCCTGCCTTGGGCTGCATAATTATTCCAGCTGGCCTTAAATCCTGCCTGCTCTCACTGCCCGGCAGTGGGGTGGCTCTCGTGGCATTTGCAGTTATTTTTTACGGTGAACATCAGAAGATATTTACATGACTGAAACAGATCGAGATGGCAGGAAGAGGCAGAGGAGCCTTTTGTCTTTGTCATGCCTCTGACTGCTACGGAAATGCCAGAGCTGTTTGTTCTCCCCTCTCATCTCCATCAACACAAAGGCAGCCGCTTTAGACTCCTTCCCTTTTCTATAGGATGTGGCCAGGCACTCGAAGCTCTTTAACCTGGCTGTGTTGGCCACGGTGTCAGACAGGATGCCAAAGAGCCACACAAACAATGTTGGTGGTGATGTGACTGCTGAACACGAACCTGGGCATTGCATCTCCCTGGCCTCACAGTCCAGTGGTTTTCTCTGTGATTCCTTGAAAGGAGGTTGGAGCCAGGTGGGGGTTGGTCTCTCAAGAAACAAGTGACAGGACAAGAGGAAACAGACTCAAGTTTCACTAAGGGAGGTTTAGGTTGGAGATGAGGAACAATTTCTTCCCCAAAAGGTTTGTCCAGGCTTGGCCCAGGCTGCCCAGGGTGGAGGTGGAGTCCCCATCCCTGGAGGGGTTTCAGAGCTGTGTAGATGTGGTGCTGAGGGCTGTGGCTTAGTGGTGCCCTGGCAGTGCTGGGGTAGTGGTTGGACTTAATGCTCCAAAAGCTCTCTTCCAACCAAAACAATTCCGTGACTGTCTGATATATCTCCTGCCTGCTTCCCACCCCAAGGGGCTTCACAGGAGCTGCTGCTCCATGTGCTGTTCCCTGGAGCTGTTCCTCTGAAGCTGTTCCCCGGGCTGTCAGCAGAACAAAGTGTGTTGGACGTCCCGTTCCTGTTCCTTCTCCTCCGTTCAGCTCCCACCCCAGCCACAGAATCACAAAGAACTTGAAATCCCTGAGTGAGCCCAGGGGAGGATTGCAAAACCTGAGCTCACAAATGGAGCAGGATGGGGGAGGGTGTGGGAAGCAGTGCCAGTCCTTCCCTGGCAGGCAGCAGAGCAGAGGACTTGCAGAAGCTGCAGCTTCCTGCTCGACATCCTAGCCCAGGACACAGGAGAACCCCCAAAGCCTCAATGCCAGGTGAAGGCTACAAGGATTTTGGTGTAAGTCTTTGGAGGAAGGGACTTCTCTTGGCTCTGCTGGGCTCGTGGTTGGACTTGCTGGTCTTTAAAGGTCTTCTCCAACCAAAACAATTCTATGGAGGACATTTAACAACCAAAATGTTTCTGGAAACTTGTGGATATGGCATTCAGGGACATGGTTTAATGGCTGTGGTGGTGTTGGGTAGATGGTTGGACTTGGTGATCTTAGAGGGCTTTTCCAGCCCAGTTCTCTGCTTTAGTGCTGACTCTGTGTGTTGGTTGGTTGAACTTCTCAGTGTGTTTCATTCTGATATATGACTGCTTTTCCTGACTCAGGCCTTTAAAAGCTGCTTCTGTTTCCTCTCCTACTTCAGCTTTGCCCTGTGTAGTACCTTGAAACTCAGGGAAATGCAGGGAGGAGCCAGGTGGCCGAGAGAAGCGAAAAGATGGTGGTGTGCTGAGCTCTGCTTTGGAAGGAAGGAAGAAGTGCAGAGGGAGGGTTTGGGCTTCACCTGGCACAGAACAGACTCTCTGTAAAGACTCATCTCCCAAACGTCCCTGGAGCTTTGCCCCAGCTGCAGACCTGTTTCTGGGTGCACAGACTCCAGCAATAATCTCTTTGGGTGTGCTCTGAGGCACCCTCTTAATTATCTCCTGGGTAGAAGTCACCGTAGCCTGGAAGGTGCTGATAAGTGAAAGAAATGATGAAAGCCTGGCATGGTGTCAGCATCCAGAAGGAGCTTTTCTGCATGCTGAGGTGCCACTGGGCTGGGCTGTGGTGCCAGCTGCCCTGACTCTGCCACTCTGAGGTTGTAGCCAGGTGGAGGTTGGTCTCTTCTCCCAGGCACCCAGTGACAGAACAAGGGGACAGATCCTCAAGCTGCACCAAGGTAGGTTTAGGCTGGATGTTAGGGAGAAGCTCTTCACAGCAAGAGTGATTGGCATTGGAATGGGCTGCCCAGGGAAGTGGTGGAGCCACCGTCCCTGGAGGTGTTTAAAAGGAGACTGCATGAGGCACATAGTGGCAGGGTTTAGTTCATTAGAAGGTGTTAGGTGATAGGTTGGACTCGATGATCTCAGAGGTCTTCTGCAGCCTGGTTAATGCTGTGATTCCGTGGCTCTGGCTGCCCTGACCACGCTGTGTTTCTCTTGCAGATGCCCGCCGGGTTGAGCAGTTGGTAGCCAAGAGCTGAAGCGCGGTCGCCAGCCTGTGCGGCGCAGAGCAGGATGCGGGTCACCATGAGGAGGGCGCTGCTGGTGGTGGGCTCAGTGGTCGCCCTGATGGTGACTCTGCACCTGGGCCAGCAGGTCCTGGAGTGCCAGCAGGTCCTGAACGAGCGGAGGCACAGGCTGATGAGACCCGAGAACGAGGAGCTGGTCATGCTGGACTCCAACCGCGTCGAGTACCGCTACAGCAAGGAGATGCCCCTGATCTTCATCGGGGGGGTCCCGCGCAGCGGCACGACGCTGATGAGGGCCATGCTGGACGCCCACCCCGAGGTGCGCTGCGGGGAGGAGACCCGCATCATCCCCCGCGTGCTGGCCATGCGGCAGGCCTGGTCCAAGTCCGGGCGCGAGAAGATGCGGCTGGACGAAGCCGGAGTGACCGACCAAGTGCTGGACGCCGCCATGCAGGCCTTCATCCTGGAGGTGATCGCCAAGCACGGCGAGCCGGCCAGGTACCTGTGCAACAAGGACCCCTTCACGCTCAAGTCCTCCGTCTACCTGTCCAGGCTGTTCCCCAATTCCAAGTTCCTGCTGATGGTGCGGGACGGCCGCGCCTCCGTCCACTCCATGATCACGCGCAAGGTGACCATCGCGGGCTTCGACCTCAGCAGCTACCGCGACTGCCTGACCAAGTGGAACAAAGCCATCGAGGTGATGTACTCCCAGTGCCTGGAGGTCGGCAGGTCCCGCTGCCTGCCCGTCTACTACGAGCAGCTGGTGCTGCACCCCGAGCAGTCCATGCATGCCATCATGAAGTTCCTGGGCATCTCCTGGAGCGAGGCCGTGCTGCACCACGAGGAGCTGATAGGGAAGCCCGGCGGGGTGTCGCTCTCCAAGTGAGTGTCTCGGCTTTCAGGGAGCTTTGGCCTCGGGTCGAGGCTAAAACTAGGGGTGAAGGCACATCCAGCTGTGTCTGGCTGTCTGGGATCAGGTGGTAGGGTGAGAGGAAGTGGCCTGGAATTGTGCCAGGGGAGGGGTTAGGTTGGTGATGAGGAAACATTTCTTTGCTGCAGGAGTGGTCAGGGATTGGAACAGGCTGCTCAGGGAGAATCATAGAATAGAACTAAAACTAGGAGTGGAATGGAATGGAATAGAATAGAAATAGGAATAGAATAGAATAGAATAGAATAGAATAGAATAGAATAGAATAGAATAGAATAGAATAGAATAGAATAGAATAGAATAGAATAGAATAGAATAGAATAGAATAGAATAGAATAGAATAGAATAGAAGTAGAAGTAGAATAGAGTAGACTAGACTAGACAAGACTAGAACAGAGTAGGAGTAAAATAGAGTAGAATAGAATGGAATATAAGAGAATAGAATAGGAATAGAATAGAAGTAGAATAGAATAGAAGTGGAATAGAATAGGAGTAGAATTGAATAGGAGTAGAATAGAGTAGACTAGACTAGACCAGACTAGAACAGAGTAGGAGTAAAATAGAGTAGAATAGAATGGAATATAAGAGAATAGAATAGGAATAGAATAGAGTAGAATAGAATAGAAGTAGAATAGAATAGGAGTAGAATAGAATAGGAGTAGAATTGAATAGGAGTAGAATAGAGTAGACTAGACTAGACCAGACTAGAATAGAGTAGGAGTAAAATAGAGTAGAATACAATAGGAGTAGAATAGAATGGAATAAGAGAATGGAATAGGAGTAGAATTGAATAGGAGTAGAACTGAATAGGAGTAGAATAGAGTAGCCTAGACTAGACCAGACTAGAACAGAGTAGGAGTAAAATAGAGTAGAATACAATAGGAGTAGAATAGAATGGAATAAGAGAATAGAATAGGAGTAGAATTGAATAGGAGTAGAATTGAATAGGAGTAGAGTAGAATAGAAGTAGAATAGAATAGAAGTAGAATAGATTGGACTAGACTAGAATAGACTAGAATAGAGTAGAGTAGAATAGGAGTAAAATAGAGTAGAATACAATAGGAGTAGAATAGAATAGGAATAGAATAGGGGTAGAATAGGAGTAGAAGAGAATAGAAAAAGAGAATAGAATAGGAATAGAATAGAGTAGAATAGAATAGAATGGAAGTAGAATAGGAGTAGAATAGGAGTAGAATAGAATAGGAATATGAATCAACCAGGTTGGAAGAGACCTCCAAGATCATCCAGTCCAACCTATCACCCATCCCTATCCACAGAATCATAGAGTGGTCTGGGCTGGAAGGGATCTCTAGAGGTCATCCAGTCCTGCCCCACTGCAGGCAGCAGGGACATCTCCACCAGCCCAGGTGACCCAGGGCACTGTCAAGCCTCACCTTGAATGTCTCCAGGGAAGGGGCCTCAACCACCTCCTTGGGCAACCTGTTGCAGTGCTCCACCACCCTCATAGTAAAGAACTTGTTGCTAACATCCAATCTAAATCTGCTCCTCTCAAGCCTGGACCCACTGGCCCTCATCCTGTCACTGCAGGCCTTTGTAAACAGCTTCTCTCCATCCTTTCTGTTCCCCCTTCAGGTACTGGCAGGGTGCTATTAGGTCCCCTCAGAGCCTCATCTTCTCCAGACTGAACACCTCCAGCTCCCTCAGCCTGTCCTCATAGCAGAGCTGCTCCAACCCTCTGATTTTTTTTTTCGTGGAGTCACCATCCTTGGAGGTGGTCAAGAAATATGTGTCCAAGGCACTTGGGGACATGGTTTAGTAGCCATGGTGGTGTTAGGCTGATGATTTGAACTCAGTGATCTTTTGAGGGCATTTCCAACCCAAACAATTCTGAGATTCTGTGGTTTTTCAAGGGCAGAGGAGGCAGCACATCCAATTTTTTCTGCAGCAGGTTTAGTGTTGCTAAGAAGATGGTTTGAGCACCTACAACCTGTTGATCCCCATGCAGCAGGCTGTCAGGCGAGGATTTGAGGAGCAGGTGGCTGCTTTGTTCATCTCTCCTGACAGTGCAGAAATGATTCTGGGCTCTTAATTTGAAAAGAACTGCTTGCTCTCAAATAGGAGCTCTTCAATGCCTATTTTCTCCACCCATCCTCAGACACCTCCTTGTTTTGCTGTTCATGGGTGGCTTTCAGTGGTAAGCAGCAATTCTTGCCAGGTTTGATGCTGGTATTGCAGAATGAAAGCCATACCTGCCTGATGGGACACACCCCAGCACTCCTTCCTTGCTGGCTGGCTCTGGGTGCCAGGGAGGTGCTTGTCTGCTCCCAGCTTCTTCTCCTCTTTAATGCTCTTGATGCCCTAAATTGAGGCTTTAGTCTGGCTTAGCAAAGTTTCGTCAGTGGTGGAAGGGAACCAGACAAGCAGGATTGGCATGAATGTTTGTGTCCAGGTGCTGAGAGCAGCTGAGGACATGCAGCTGCTCCATCACTTCAAGGACATCTCCAGAGATGGGGATTCAGCCTACCCCCCTGGGGTGCCTCTCCCATTCTTTGAAAACACAGAACTGGCTTCTCAAAGATGGTTGAGACCTCATCCTATTCAAGGTCAAACCTGATGGTGCCCTGAGCAGCCTGCTCTAGTTGGAGGTCATAGAATCATAGAATGGTAAGGTTGGAAGGGACCTCAAAGATCATCTAGTTCCAACCCCCTGCCATAGGCAGGGACACCTCCCACTAGTACAGGCCACTCAAGGCCTCATCCAACCTGGCCTTCAACACCTCCAGGGAGGGAGCAGCCACAACCTCCCTGGGTAACCTGTGCCAGTGTCTCACCACCCTCACTGCAAACAACTTCCTCCTAACATCCAGTTTCAATCTTCCCTCTGCCAGTTCAAACCCATTGCCCCTTGTCCTGTCATTCCAAACTCTTGTCAGTAGTCCCTCCCCAGACTTCCTGTAGGCCCCTGTAGATCCTGGAAGGCCACTCCAAGGCCTCCTGGAAGCCTTCTCTTCTGCAGGCTGCAGAGCCCCAACTCTCTCAGCCTGTCCTCAGAGCAGAGCTGCTGCAGCCCTGTGAGCATCTTCACTGCCCTCCTCTGGACCCACTCCAACACTTCCATGTCCTTCCTGTGCTGGGGGCTCCAGAACTGTACACAGGACTCCAGGTGGGGTCTGATGAGAGCAGAGTGTCCCTGCTGACTGCAGGGGGGTTGGACAAGATGACCTTTGAGGGTCCCTTCCAACCTGATGCATTCTGTGATCTGTGAACCTTTTCAGTGAACCTTCTTCCAGTGTCCAACCTGAACCTCCCCTGGGGATTAGGTAGAGAAATGTGAGGTGGCAGCGGACCTGGCTGGAAGCTGTTCTCTGGATGAAATCCAACATTTGTTTCTTGGTTTGTTTCTTTCTTTTCTTCTTTCCACCCCCCAGGATAGAAAGATCAACAGACCAGGTCATCAAGCCAGTGAACATGGAGGCGTTATCCAAATGGATTGGGCACATCCCAGGGGATGTGCTGCAGGACATGGCCCACATCGCGCCGATGCTTGCCAGGCTGGGCTACGACCCCTATGCCAACCCCCCCAACTATGGGCACCCCGACCCTTTGGTTGTCAACAACACACACAGAGTGAGTGTGGCTGGGGGTCTGAGCAGACACAGAGTGAGCAGGAGGCTCTGTGACTCAGCTCAGAAAAGAGCAGCAGAGGAACAGTGGTCTCTGGAGAGAGCTGCTCAGTGGAGGACTTCTGGGGGGTGAAAAGCTGGACATGAGCCAGCCCTGTCCTGGGTTGATGCCCAGCAGTGTGGGAAGCAGGGGCAGGGAGGGGATTCTGCCCCTCTGCTGTGCTGGGGCCAGCTCTGGAGTCTTCAGCACAGCAGAGACGGGGACCTGCTGGAGTGGGGCTGGAGCAGGCCACAGGAATGCTGGCAGGGCTGGAAGGGCTCTGCTGCGAGGCCAGGCTGAGAGTTTGGGCTGTTCAGCCTGGAGAAGAGAAGGCTCCAGGGAGACCTTCTGGTGGCCTTTCAGTGTTTTTAGTGGCTGAGCAGAAAGCTGGGGATAGACTTCTGAACAGGGCCTGTGGCGACAGATCAAGGGGGATGGGCTTAAACTAAAAGAAAGAGATTCAGAGTAGAAAGAAGGAAGGAATGTTTGACCCTGAGGGGTGGTGAGAGCCTGGCCTAGGTTTCCCAGGAAGGTGGGAGCTGCCCCATCCCTGGAACTACTCCAGGTCAGGATTTTGGGGGCTCTGAGCAACCTGCTCTAGTTGCAGATGTCCCTGCTGACTGCAGCTGGTTGAACTGGATAAGCTTTAGAGGTCCCTTTCCACCCAAACCAGTCTGTGGTTCCCCTTTCAGGAGACGAGGACAGACAGGCAGTTACACCAAGCTGATGCCAAACCAGATGTGTGTGGCGCACTGAGTCTGGCGTGGCTCAGACAGACCATTTTGTGGTGGTGCTTTGTTTTCTTCTGCTGTGGCAGATACTGACCTGTCCCTCCCTCTCCAGCCCGGCTCTGAACCCAGGCGTGGGAGTTGCTGATGTGAGCCGATGTTATCTCAGGCCCCAGACACCAGCTTGGCCCCAGGAGACCATGCAGGCTGTGCTGTGTCCCTGAGTTGCTCACCAGCCACTCCCAGTGTCCCGCAGGGAATGCGAGTGGAGGCTGGAAACAGATTTAGGCAACACCAGAAGAGGGTTTTTTTTGTTGTTTGTTTTGGGTTTTGTTTGGGGTTTTTTTTGGAGTATTGACTCATGACTCTGGAGGAGAACTGGGAGGAAGAAGCTGCAGAGCCACAGACAGCAGCTAAGTGCAGAGAGAGCTGCTTGTGCTTAATAGAATCACAGATCTGTTTTGGTTGGAAGAGACCTTTCAGCTCATCCAGTCCAACCATGAACCCAGCACTGCCAGAGCACCACTAAACTGTGGCCCTCAGCACCACATCTACACAGCTTTGAAATCTCTCCAGGGATGGGGACTCCACCCTGGGCAGCCTATTCCAGTGTCTGACCACTCTTGCAGCAGAGAAATTGTTCCTGATGTCCAACCTAAATCTCACTCTGAGGCAACTTGAGGCAGTTTCCTCTTGTCCTATGAGTTGTTCCTAGGGACAAGAAACCAACCTCCACCTGCCTCCAACCTCATTTCAGGGAGTTGCAGAGCCAGAAGGCTCTCCCCTCAGCCTCTCTTTCTCCATGGAATCACAGAATCAGTCAGGGTTGGAAGGGACCACAAGGATCATCCAGTTCCAACCTCCCTGCCGTGGCTAAGGACACCTCACACTAGATCAGGCTGGCCACAGCCTCATCCATCCTGGCCTTAAACACCTCCAGGGATGAGGCTTCCACCACCTTCCTGGGCAACCCATTCCAAGATCTCATCACCCTCATGGTGAAGAACTTCTTCCTAACATTCAATCTGAATGAATCCAGTCTGAATCTATGCTGAAGACCCCCCCTTCAGCTGCTGCTCCCCAGCCCTGTTCTCCAGACCCTTCACCAGCTTTGTTGCAATTCTCTGATAATGCTCCAGCCCCTCAATGTCCTCCTTGGAGTGAGGGGCCAAAAACTAATGATTGGGGTTGAGTGGTTCCCCCCTGGCTTTGCACATGCTCTCCATGAGGGTGCCCTAGGCAAGGTGTTCTCTGTCACACTGGTCACAGCAGGAGAATGCCTGCAGGTGGGATTGGTCCCTGTGGGACTATATACAGCTCATGGGCAGCCAGTGCTGGAAGGTTGGAAGAGCTTCCCCTGAGGTGATCCATACTGCAAGTCCTCCTGTCTCTCACAGCTCTTCCTTCTTCCCTGTGCTTGCTGAGAGCTGTTTCAGGACACAGGATTTGGGTGAACATCTGCCCTGGGCAGGGCTGGAGGCTTTGGGTTTCCAGTGTGGACCTTTCAGTACTTCTTGGGGTGGATTTGGAGAACTGGCACATGGTAAAGACCAAAACACTCCACTTCCAGGCTAAAAGGGGAAGTGAAGAATTGTTTGTGTCAGTTGCCTGCCCCAGCAGGATGCTGCTCCCAGTCAGGAAGGAGGGCCCCAGTAATAGCACCACGGTGGAGAATCAAACATCCATCAGCTGCTTCAGACATGCTGGGAGGCAGGACATGGTTGCTGAGGTGGGTGAAGTGGACTTGCCACTAGCCCAGAAGGGTCACTGCAGTTTTCTCTTTTCCCATAGGTTTTAAAGGGGGATTATAAAACGCCAGCCAACTTGAAAGGTCACCTGCAGGTAAGGAAGTCTGATGTCCCTTTGAGGGCTTTGCTGTCTTGGTTGAATCCTGGATTTCTGGTCCTTTTCTCCCTCTGATGGGTGTTTGCAGGCTGGGCAACCAACTGAGAGAAAGTCCCTGCTCTCCTGCCCCAATCCATGGGGATGCCCTGTGTCTCTTGTGCACCTCAGACACTGCTTGTTCATCTCCTCCTGCTTGAGTGGGGCCATGCAGTGGAGTTCTGTGACATTTGTGCTCTTACATCTCTTACTTTAAGACCTTTTTTCAACTTTCTCTTTGTTCCAGAACTCCTACATTTCTTGCTGTCTTTGGTCCTGCCTGCTGTAGGGAGGGTGGCTTGGCTGATTTAAGGGTTACAGATAGATCTTGCAAGTAGAATAGTTGAGTTCAAAGTGTTTGCAAGTAGAATGGTAAGGTTGGAAGGGACCTTAAGGTTCATCTAGTTCCAACCCCCTGCCACAAGCAGGGACACCTCCCACTAGCACAGGTCACTCAAGGCCTCGTCCAGCCTGACCTCCAGGGAGGGAGCAGCCACAACCTCCCTGGGCAACCTGTGCCAGTGTCTCACCACCCTCACTGGAAAGAACTTCCTTCTGACATCCAGTTTCAATCTCCCCTCTGCCAATTTAAACCCATTGCCCCTTGTCCTGTCATTGCAAGACCTTGTCAATAGTCCCTCTTCTATTCTTGTGTTTGGGTGATTGTGTTCAGGTGGCCCAAAAGAGACTGTGGAGCTTCCTCCGTGAAGGGAAGTCCTTGAAAATGACAACCAACCATTTGTAAGGCAGAGCAGGCTGGAGGAAAAAGGGACTTCTTGTCTCTCCAGAGTGCTGCCTGCAGCAGTAGATAAGACTGTAGAATCATAGACTGGTTTGGGTGGGAAGGGACCTTTTAAGGTCATCTGGTCCAACCCTTGCAGTCAACAGGGACATCTGCAACTAGAGCAGGTTGCTCTGAGCTCCAAACAACCTGACCTGCAGTGGTGCCAGGGATGGGACTTCTCCCACCTCTGGGCAACCTGGGCCAGGCTCTCATCACCCTCAAACATTTCTTCCTTCTCTCCACTCTGAATCTCCTTCCCTTTGTCCTGTCACCACAGGCCCTGCTCAAAATCTGTCCCCAGCTTTCTTCTCGACCCCTTTAAGCACCAAAAGGTCTTTGGTGTTTCAGAAGTGCCAGGTTTTACCTGGCCAACATGTGTCCTCCTCAAAACAAGAGGGATTGAGCTGCATCACCAGTGTTGGGCAAGAAGGTGCAAAGCCCAGTGCCAGACTGGGAGGGCTGTTGGTGAAATAGGTGTGTGGTGGCTTTCACTGTCCCTGGTGATTCCCAGGTGGCCTCCCACAGTGGGTGAACAGCAGCAAAGCAGGAGGCTGCAGCCTGCTGGCTCTCTGCTGTCTTGCTGCTTTCTGTGCCCTCAACATTTCCTTTCCTTGCTGCTGGGGGTGCTTTGGGTGGCAGATTGGTGGCTTCAAGCTGACCCTTCTGTTTCTGGGTTTTTCTAGGTGACTCAGAACACATCATCTTCTCACTAAGAAAATTAATGATTTCCAGGTAAGACCTTGTGCTTGCTTTGGGGGCTTTGGCAAATCCCTCTGCTTTTGCTCCAGGGGTAGCATTTTGCTTGTGTGATTTGTGTGTCTGGATTAGCCAGACTGCTCCAGGCACGCTCCTTACACCCATGATCCCCCTCACAGCTGCTTTGGGCTTTCAGAACATCACAGTTCTGTGAGATGATTTTGTCAGAAATTCTTTTTTATTTTTTTTTTCTCCTGAGCTCTGGAAATGGGATTATTTCAGCAGAATTTAAATCAGCCACTTGGGAGAGTTGTTACTGACTGTCCCTGCAGTGACAAGCATTGAAGAAGGGGATATGGGGACATGTGGATGAGCTGAGCTGCTCCCTCCCCCAGCTGCCTTCCAGGACGTGCCCTGGACCTGTGCAAGATAAAGCAGCTGCAGCTGTTGTCAATTAGGGGAAACAAAGCTGCTGCTACCCAGGGTTTTCTGCTCCAGATACAGCTGTTGGGATGCTTTTCTCTCTCTTTTTAGACATAGCTAAACCATAAAATGTCATTCTTCACACTAAACCCAACCCTTCCAAAACTAGTTTCTAAGCAAAAGCAGTCGGTTGTGCTAAAGGAAAACATCAGGAACACTGAATGACTGAATACAAATAGCAGATGTGTGCCCATCATAGAATCATAGAAAGGTAAGGTTGGAAGGGACCTCAAGGATCATCTAGTTCCAAGCCCCTGCCATAGCCAGGGACACCTCCCACTAGCACAGGTCACTCAAGGCCTCGTCCAACCTGGCCTTGAACACCTCCAGGGAGGGAGCAGCCACAGCCTCCCTGGGCAACCTGTGCCAGTGTCTCACCACCCTCACTGTAAAGAGCTTCCTCCTAACATCCAGTTTCAATCTCCCCTCTGACAGTTCAAACCCATTATCACTTGTCCTGTCCTTGCAAGACCTTGTCAAT
>VWZE01013824.1:21717-45184 GCA_013396675.1 Eubucco bourcierii | reverse complement strand
TTTAAGTACACCGTGGCCTGAGGACTCGTTAAATGGCGTGTGAAGGACTCGTGTTTCCGTGTCTCCTAACGCTGCTCTCATGTCCCGGCTCACACTTCGGTGTCCTGGCCTGGGGAGCTTTTGTTGTGCGAGTGATTCCCCCACACCCCTCCTCCCCCGCGCCGCCATTCCCCCCATCCCAATCCCTTCACCGTGACTTACAGAGGCTATTGCAGAGTTAATATATGAGCTCACCCCCCGCCTCCTTCCCCTCTGGCACACCATTAAAATGTTGGTTTAATAACCTCGCCTCTGTCGTCGCTCTCCGTGCCGGGAGGGCGCTGCTCAGCGCCTCCGTTTCTGCAGGCCGCGGTCCGCCAGGCCCGGGTGAGGCGCTCGCTGCCTCTCTGCTGTGGGGCTAATGCCGGATGTGCGTCACCGGAAGTGCCGCATTCAGTTCCGGGTGGCGCCGGCGCAGCGGGGACCGGCGGGAGCGATAGGCCTACGCCTGGGCCTGGGCCGGGCTGAGCCGGCACTGGGTGCTTGGAGGTAATCCGTGTGTGGGCCTTGGGGTGCCCACAGGCGGCATGTCGATGTCGCACTTATACGGTACGGACGGGGAAGATGGGGTGGAGATGGAGAGCTTCGAGGTGTCGGACTGGGACCTGCAGAACGAGTTCAACCCGCACCGGCAGCGACACCGGCAGACCAAGGAGGAGGCCACTTACGGCGTGTGGGCCGAGCGCGACTCGGATGAGGAGCGGCCCAGCTTCGGCGGAAAGCGGTACGGCGCAGGGACGGCGGGGAAGGGGCGACCTGGGCAGAACCGGTCCCTCCAGGCCCCGGTTGTGGCCCTCTGGATGGGAAGAGGCGGCCTGGGCAGAGCCGGTCCCTCCAGGCCCCGGTTGTGGCCCGCGGGGTGGCTTTGAGGGGCTACCTGAATGGGGCTGGGGTGGCTGCTTCGGATCGCAGAACTTTTGAGGCTGTAAATACTGTCCAGAGCAGCACAGCCTAGGATAAGGTCTGCACATGGTGTGAACAGTGGGGACTTTGCTTTTCCCAGCTTCCCAGGGGGGAAAGAATGGTTCATTCCTGACAAAAACAGTGATAAAGTGTTTGTCAAACTTAAATACTTATAAGTCTAAGGGTCTGGTAGTCCCCAGGCTTCTGTAGGAGTGCTGCTCCACTGGAACAGAATCCCCTCACAGATCTCCTTTTGGTGTAGCTCCAGAGATTACTCTGCCCCTGTGAACTTCATCAGTGCTGGGCTGAAGAAGTCAGCAGCTGAGGACTTGTCAGAAGAAGACTCTGATGAAGATGAGAAGCCTGTTAAGCAGGAGGAAATCCCTAAAGAGTTTGTACCAAAGAAGCTGAAAACAGTGAGTTATCCTGAAAGTTCTCCTGGAATAATGGATTTAGGAAACTTGGGCTGTAGGCAAAGGTGCTGGGAAATAATAGAGCTGTAATCAAAGGCACTATAACAGTAATGGAGCACTAGAAAAAAGGAGAAATAGTTCAAACCAGAAAACCAGATGTGATGATGTGCAGTTAAAGGAGCTGAGTTGTTTTGTACTATTCTGGTCTATGATTGTGTGCTCTTAGGCATATCAGACGTATTTAGCCTCTTTTATCTTCCTTAATATTCCCTTTGGTCAATAGAGGTTAAAATAAAAGCATGGCCCTGCTGTATCTGTCTTTCTTTGGGTAAGGCCAAATTCAGAGATGTTTGATTATATGCTCACAGAGCAGATTGACAAATCTAGGCTTGTTATGGGTTAAAAATTGAACTTCTTTTCAGTTACCAAACATAGAATGAGGAAGCAGCTTCAGCTAAACTTAATGGTAGAGTCTAATGGAGAATCATAGAATCCCAGCATGGTGTTGGAAGGGCCCTCTGGAGATCATCCAGTCCAAACCCACCCTGCTCAAGTAGGGGCACCCATAGCAGCTTGCCCAGCATCACAATGTCCATCTGGGTTTGGAATCTATCCAGAGAAGGAGGCTCTACAACTTCTCTGGGCAGCCTGCTCCAGGGTTCTAGCACCTTCATACCAAAGAACTTTCTCCTCCTGTTCAAATAGAACCTCCTGGGTTGCCGTTTTTACCTGCTGCCCCTTGTTCTGTCACTGGGCACCACTAACAAGAGCTTGGCCCCATCCTTTTATCCCTCACAGGTCCTTTAGCTCTTGCTGAGCACTGAGCAAATCTCCTCTGGGGCTGCTTTTCTCCAAGCTCAACAGCCCCAGGGTTCTCAGCCTTTCCTCCTCACAGAGTTGCTTCAGTCCCCTCAGCATCTTTGTAACCTTCACTGGACTCTCTCTGTTAGTTCCCTTCTTTCTTGAACTGGGAACTCCAGAACTGGACCTAGTATTCCAAAAAGTGGCCTTACTGGGGCAGAGTAAAGGTGGAGGAGAACCTCCCTTGACCTGCTGATCACACTCAAGTTGTCAGCCTAAGCTTGTCAGGACTTTCCTTTTCCATCCTAGGAATTTCAGGAAGCTTAGGTGGATGCACAAGTCCTGATGTGGTAAGCTGAATCTCATCTAGAAAGAACCTTCTTTTTGGGTGAAACTATTCAAAGCTTGGTTGTTCTGATGCCTTAAGGTCGTGTGTGGGGGGTTTGTTTTTGTCTTACCAGGGTGGGAATTTCAAGCCCAGTCAGAAAGGCTTTGTAGGGGGAAACAAATCTTTCGTGGATTTTGGCAGCTGGGAGAGACACACCAAAGGAATTGGGCAGAAACTTCTGCAGAAGATGGGTTATGTCCCAGGAAGAGGTCTTGGGAAGAATGCTCAAGGTACAGTGTTCATATGTCTGGTCATTTCCTGGTAACTACTTATTTGGAGGTTGAGTTCTTCAAAGAACTTCCATCTCCAGGTGGCTTTGACCTTCTTTCTTGTTTTCTTGCACCTTTTTCAAGTCCCATGGTTCCTGGTGATATTATTGACTTGTGTTTTAAGTTAAAATAAGCCAAGTTTATGCTCTTGTTACTGTGCAAGAGCAGCAGAAGAAAAAAGGATGGAGGTAAAATGCAAAAGGTAGTCAGTTCAGAGAAGAAGAGCTGTTGTTTATGTGATAGTCATCAAGCAGTGAAAGGCAGGTGTGGATAATGCTCTGCTTTGGGGATTTTTTGGTGTGTGCTGGACTGAATGATTTTATAGCCCTGAAGTAATGACTGAGGAGGTAGAAGAGGCCATAGTGATAGAGACAGTATATCAGGCTGGATGTTTGTGCTGATTTGAGAACTGCAGGGAAATCCCTCCCTGTTCTCAGGAAACCAACTGCTCCTTCTCATCTCACTGTTATCCTCTTAGGTATCATCAACCCCATTGAGGCCAAACAGAGGAAAGGCAAAGGAGCTGTGGGGGCCTATGGATCAGAGAGAACCAGCCAGTCCCTGCAGGATTTCCCTGTAGTGGACTCAGAAGAAGAAGCTGAGGAGGTATTTGTGTGTTTCTGCTGTTTCCTTGCTGTGTTGTATGTACAAAATCCAGTTCTGGTGTCAGATTCTGGTATCTTCTGTGTCAGAGGACTCTGGGCTCATTGCAGATAAGACACTATAAAGATGCAACACACTAAACACATTTTTCATGTCACTGTAATGTTCTTTGTTGTTTCTCCCTCACTCTATTCCAGTAGTCTTGCTAGAAGCTCACCCTCAAAGAGCTTCACTTCCATGTAAATACTCTGGGTTTAGTTTCAATTAAAAACCACACCCAAAATACATCTAAACCACTCAAACCCACCCAGAGAGGTGCTGCTGGTGTCATGAATCTGATGGGTGACAGCCCTGAGCCAGTTTCTCACTCATCTTTACCACTTCGGCAGTTACTTTGCTCTGCAGCATTCTTCACTGATGGTTATTTTCCTGTAGAAAACAGGCAAATTTGGGATGTAACAAAGAAGCAGCAACCATGGCTCCATTTCTTTTTTTTTATGCCTCCTTTGTTCAGGAATTTCAGAAGGAGCTCAGTCAGTGGAGGAAGGATCCAAATGGTGGCAAGAAAAAGCCCAAATACAGCTATAAAACAGTAGAAGAACTGAAAGCCAAGGGGAGGATCAACAAGAAGCTTTCAGCCCCTCAGAAGGAACTGTCTCAGGTCAAGGTAAGGTTGATAAGCCCAGAGGTGGCTTCTCTGGGTAGCAGTTTGGTGGCTTTGGTGTGATGTAGCCATTGGGCATCTTCATCAGAGGCCTGTCTGCACCTCAGGCTCAAGGATCAAGACTCAGCATAGAGGCCTCAGACTCATCACTGAATCATGCAGTGGATCACTAAGTCACCTGGGGCATTGGATTTAGTTTTAAACAAGTCCTTTGGCCTCAGAAAAGTGCAGATTAGCTTAAACTTGGATTTATTTATTTTTTTTCCTTTTAATTGCAAGTTCATTGTTTCACCTTTGCCAGGGGTGAAATGCTCATCCACTTGTGCCAGCACAGTTGTCCTTGTTGGGTTTGTACAACCAAACCCATAGTTTGTGAACCATCTTCTTACCTTCAAGGTAGAGGAAAGGGAATTGTCTTGTGTGTATTTAATCACAGTATCACCAAGGTTGGAAGAGACCTCAAAGATCATCAAGTCCAACCCATTACCACAGACCTCAAGACTAGAAATAGTACTAGTAATAAAATTACTCATCTAAAATTAACATGGCCTTAAAAAAAAGGGATAAAAATACCTAAAGCTTTGCTGCAGTGATGAATGTTGCTGCTTGCCTCAGCACTGCTTGTAGAGTTACTCAGTGAAACTGAGATCAGAGGAGATTCTTCAGCTCTGATCTCAGGTTGAAGAGTTGGAGTGAGTTGGACTTTCTGGAGGCAGTCCTTAATCCCAGAACACCAGTGTGGGTTAGTAGGTAGCTGGAAATATCTCATTTTTCCCCTTTGGAGTCTGAGATGTCCTCCTTTTTTGGAGCAGGGGGTGCAAGTTTGGGTGTTTTTGTTTTTTTGGTGAGAGTTTTCTGTTCTTACTCCTTGGAAGGTCATAGACATGACAGGTCGGGAGCAGAAGGTTTATTACAGCTACAGCCAGATCAGCCACAAGCACAACATCCCTGATGACAGCCCACAGCAGCCACTGGGCAAGGACTCCAAGCCTCAAGGCTTTGCCCTGCCAGAGCTGGAGCACAACCTGCAGCTCCTCATTGACATCACAGAGCAGGAGATCATCCAGAACGACCGGCAGCTGCAGTACGAGAGGGACATGGTGATCAACCTCAGCCACGAGATAGAGAAGATGTCTGAAGTCCTCTCCCACGAGGAAAAGGCCATCAGCAACCTCAGCAAGGTGCTGGAGATGGTGGAGGAGTGTGAGAGGAGGATGCAGCCTGGCTGTGAGAACCCTTTAACCCTGGATGAGTGTGCAAAGATTTTTGAGACCCTTCAGGACAAGTACTACGAGGAGTACCGCATGTCTGACAGGGTTGACCTGGCAGTGGCCATTGTCTATCCCCTCATGAAAGACTACTTCAAGAACTGGGATCCCCTCAAGGTGGGTGTTACTTTGATTTACCTGCACTTGGTGCCTGGAGTATGCTTTATTGCCTTGACTGGCAGAGGGAAGATTTAGATTGGATGTTAGGTGAAAGTTCTTTACAGTGAGGGTGGTGAGACACTGGCACAGGTTTCCCAGGGAGGTTGTGGCTGCTCCCTCCCTGGAGGTGTTCAAGGCCAGGTTGGAGGAGGCCTTGAGTGACCTGTACTAGTGGGAGGTGTCCCTGCCTATGGCAGGGGGTTGGAACTGGATGATCCTTGAGGTCCCTTCCAACCTTACCATTCTATGATTCTATGACATGGCACTTTGGGACCTGGTTCAAGGCCATGGTGGTGTTGGGTTGAAGGTTGGGCTCAATGGTATTCAAAGTCTCTTCCAACCCAAATAATTCCTTGATTAGTAAAGCTGCACAAGAGGAAGAGCCCACTTTATTGATTGAACATACCTCCAGGATGGGGATAAAAAGGAGAGTCTGAAGTTTTTCAGGGGTACAGAGAGAATTCAGACTCTCACTTGGCATTAAGCACAAGCAGCACTTATCTGACTAGCTGACAGACAGACCTCTCCTGCTTTTGCAAGGATGAGACTTAGCTTTCATCTACTTTCTCTTCCCAACACCCAGGAAAAGGATTCATTTTAACCTTTCAAGCTGTCACATTGTTGGTCTCTTTGTAGAACTTCAGAACTTTGTAGCCTTCAGTCATAGCAAAGTCTAAGAGTGGGGTTTGGGTTTGTTTTCTATCTCTCTGGGAATGTGGGATGAGAAGCTGAGGCAAGTCATAGAATCATAGAATGGTAGGGTTGGAAGGGACCTCAAACATCATCTAGTCCCCCAGGCAGGGACACCTCCCACTAGTACAGGTCACTCAAGGCCTCCTCCAACCTGGCCTTGAACATCTCCAGGGAGGGAGAAGCCACAACCTCCCTGGGCAACCTGTGCCAGTGTCTCAACACCCTCACTGGAAAGAACTTCCTCCTCACATCCAGTCTAAATCTCCCCTCTGCCAGTTCAAACCCATTGCCCCTTGTCCTGTCATTGCAGGACCTTGTCAATAGTCCCTCCCCAGCCTTCCTGTAGCCCACTTCAGCTACTGAAAGGCTACTCTAAGGTCTCCTGGAAGCCTTCTCCAGGCTGCAGAGCCCCAACTCTCTCAGCCTGTCCTCACAGCAGAGCTGCTGCAGCCCTCTGAGCATCTTCAGTGCCCTTCTCTGGACTGGCTCCAACACTTCCATGTCCTTCCTGTGCTGGGGGCTCCAGAACTGCACACAGGACTGCAGGTGGGGTCTGAGGAGAGCAGAGCAAAGGGGCACAATCCCCTCCCTTGCCCTGCTGCCCACACTGCTCTTGCTGCAGCCCAGCACTCAGTTGCTGTCTGGGCTGCACTCACACTGCAGCCTCATGTTGAGCTTTTCATCAACCCAGACCCCAAGGTCCTTTTCCTCAGGGCTGCTCTCAGCCATTCCCCACCCAGCCTGGAGTTGTGCTTGGGATTGTGCCTACCCAGGTGCAGGACCTTCCACTTGGCCTTGTTGAATTTCATGAGGTTGGCCTGGGCACAGCTCTGAAGCCTGTCCAGGTCCCTCTGTATGGATCTCTGCCCTATAGCAGGTCTACTGTGCCACACAGCTTGGTGTCATGTCTACACCCTGCTTGAACACCTCCAAGGGTGATTGACTCTATCACCTCCCTAGGCATAATCACAGAACTTTAGAGGTTGGAAGAGACCTCCAGAGATCGAGTCCAACCTCCCTGCCAAGGCAGGATGCCCTAGGGTAGTTTACTCAGGAATGCATCCAGGCAGGTTTGGAAAGTCTCCAGAGAAGGAGACTCCACAACCTCTCTGGGCAGCCTGTTCCAGGGCTCTGTCACCCTCACTGTAAAGAAGTTTCACCTCCTGTTGAGGTGAAACCTTCTCTGTTCCAGTTTGTAGCTATTGCTCCTTGGCTTATTGCTGCTGACCACTGCAAAGAGATTGTCCTCAGCCACTGACAACCACTTCTCAGATATTTACAGACATTGATTAGATCTCCTCTCAGTCTTCTCCAGACTAAACACCCCCAGGGCTCTCAGTCTCTCTCCATAGGGTGGGTGCTCAAGTCCCCCAGTCATCCTCATGGCTCTCTGCTGGAGTCTCTCCAGCAGGTCCCTGTACTCTCTGGAACTGGGGAGCCCAAAAACAATGGCTGCAAGCTCCAAACCTGCATTCAGAGTGGTTGAGAAAGCTGTGGCTGAGCAGACCATCAGTGTGCCACCAGCCTGCTCCATCTGGAATCAAGGAAAGGGATAAAAGCTGCTCCTGTGTTCTCATTTCCAGGACTGCAGCTATGGCACAGAGATCATTGCCAAGTGGAAGAGCCTGCTGGAGAATGATCAGCTCTTATCACACGGTGGGCAGGACCTCTCCACAGATGCTTTTCACAGGTGAGGAGCAAACCAGTTGTATTTTGTTGCAGCACCTTCCAGTGCTGGCTTCCTCAGAGGTGGAAAAGTCCAGACAGCAGCATGCTTTCCAGCTGATTCTCTTGATGACTCTGTTCCAATCCAGCTGTCAGCTCTGCAAATCTCAGTAGCTTTTAGATACCATTTCCACTGGGTTTACTGAGGCCTGGGTCTGTAGATTTAAGCTTCATTATAGAATCATAGATTCATACAATGGTAAGGTTGGAAGGGACCTCAAGGATCACCTAGTTCCAACCCTCTGCCATAGGCAGGGACACCTCCCGCTAGCACAGCTCACTCAAGGCCTCATCCAACCTGGCCTTGAACACCTTCAGGGAAGGAGCAGCCACAACCTCCCTGGGCAACCTGTGCCAGTGTCTCACCACCCTCACTGCAAACAACTTCCTCCTAACATCCAGTTTCAATCTCCCCTCTGCCAGTTCAAACCCATTGCCCCTTGTCCTGGCATTCCAAGACCTTGTCAATAGTCCCTCCTCACCCTTTCTGTAGCCCCCTTCAGATCCTGGAAGGCTACTCTAAGGTCTCCTGGAAACCTTCTCTTCTGCAGGCTGCAGAGCCCCAACTCTCTCAGCCTGTCCTCACAGCAGAGCTCCTGCAGCCCTCTGAGCATCCTCATGGCCTCCTCTGTACCTGCTCCAACACTTCCATGTCCTTCCTGTGCTGGGGGCTCCAGAACTGCACACAGGACTCCAGGTGGGGTCTGAGGAGAGCAGAATAAAGGGGCAGAATCCCCTCCCTTGCCCTGCTGCCCACACTGCTCTTGCTGCAGCCCAGCACTCAGTTGCTGTCTGGGCTGCACTCACACTGCAGGCTCAGGTTGAGGTTTTCATTACCCCAGTCCCCCAGGGCCTTTTCCTCAGGGCTGCTCTCAGCCATTCCCCACCCAGCCTGGAGTTGTGCTTGGGATTGTGCCTACCCAGGTGCAGGACCTTACACTTGGCCTTGTTGTTCTGGTTTATTGATCTCTTTCTTTTCAGACTGATGTGGGAAATCTGGATGCCATGTGTCAGGAACATTGTGGCACAGTGGCAACCAAGGAACTGTGGAGCAATGGTGGATTTCTTGGATAGTTGGGTAAATGTGGTTCCTATCTGGATGCTGGAAAACATTCTGGATCAGCTTGTCTTCCCCAAGCTACAGAAGGAGGTGAGGTGAGAGGGCTGGTTTAGAATGAAGCCATGTTCTGAACCAGTACTTGAATTTCAGTCAAGGAGGACTTCTAAGAGAAAGGATTTACAGCCTCTGCTGCTGCAGCCAGCAGTGTGACCAGGTGGGCACAAAGTCACCAGAATCCTGGCCTGAATCAGAAACAGTGTGACCAACAGGAGCAGGGCAGGGACTGTCCCCCTGTACTCAGCACTGCTGAGGCCACCTGTGAAATCCTGAGTTCAGCCTGGGGCCACTCATTCCAAGAAGGACATTGAGGTGCTGGAGCAGGTCCAGAGAATGGCAGTGAAGCTGATGAAGGATCTGAAGGATAGGACAGGTGAGGAGTGGCTGAGGGAACTGGGATTGTTGAGTCTGCAGGGGAGGAAGCTGAGGAAGGACTTCATTGTTCTCTGCAGCTCCCTGGAAGGAGGTTGGAGGCAGATGGAGATTGGTCTTTTCTGCCAAGGAACAAGTGACAGGGCAAGAGGGAATGAATGGCCTCAGGTTGCACCAGGAAGATTTAGGTTGGGCATGTGGAAAAATTTCCTCACCAAAAAAGGGTTGTCTAGGCCTGTCTGAGGCTGCCCAGGACAGTGGTGGAGTCCCCATCCCTGGAGGGGTTTCAGAGCCATGGAGATGTGGTGCTGAGGGCCATGGCTTAGTGGTCCCCTGGCAGTGCTGAGCTGATGATTGGTCTTGATGATCTTAAAGGTCTCTTCCAACTGAAACCATAACTGGTTATAGGGAGTTGCACTGTGGCTGCTCTTGCACCTAGCAAGACTTAGTGGACCTGTTTTGATCTTTCTTGTGCTACCTGCAGGTTGAAAACTGGAATCCTTTGACAGACACAGTCCCAATCCATTCGTGGATCCACCCCTGGCTGCCCCTGATGCAGGCCCGACTGGAGCCCCTCTACTCCCCCATCAGGAACAAGCTGGCAAATGCCCTGCAGAAGTGGCACCCCAGTGACTCCTCTGCCAAGCTGATCCTGCAGCCCTGGAAGGATGTCTTCACACCAGGGTCCTGGGAGGCTTTCATGGTCAAGAATATTGTGCCTAAGCTAGGTGAGACAAACCAAACCCTGATGGATTTCTGCAGCCTGCTGGCAAGGCTTTCCTTTTCAGGGAGCTGCAGAGAGCCATGAGGTCTCCCCTCAGCCTCCTCTTCTCCAGGCTCTCTCAGCTGCTCCTCACCAGCCCTGTGCTTAGATCTTTCACCAGCTATGTTGTCCTTCTCTGGACCCACTCCAGCACCACAGTGTCTTAGTTGGATCTCACACTAAGACACTGCAGACTGGCTAAAAGTCTCAAAGCAGTTTGAACCAACCAGTCAAACACTTTGAGTGTCTCAATTCTGACAACAAATTGTAACCAGCAGAAATTTATTTATTTATTTGGTGGCAGGGATCATAGATTCGTAGAATGGTTTGGGTTGGGTTGGAAGGGATCCCAAAGTTCATCTAGTTCCAACCCTCTGCCATAGGCAGGGACACCTCCCACTAGACCAGGTTACTCAAGGCCTCATCCAGCATGACACAATATGAGTGCTCCTCAGGTCAGGAATGTTCCTGAGTACTTCTCACTTGAGGTTTCTAGTGGCAGATCAATAAAACTGGGGGTCAGGTTGTTGTCTTAACTCTCCTTCCCTTTTTCCCAGGGCTGTGTTTGAATGAGCTCGTCATAAACCCTCACCAGCAGCACATGGATGCCTTCTACTGGGTGATTGACTGGGAGGGGATGATTTCTGTCTCCAGTCTAGTTGGACTGCTGGAGAAACACTTCTTCCCAAAGTGGCTGCAGGTGAGAAGTGATGGAGGATGAGGGGGTGGGATTGACTCATCGTGGTGAATGACTCCTGCCCAGGAATGGCTGGAATGGTTGAGGTCAGGAGACCTAATAGCAGCCTTCCAGTACCTGAAGGGGACCTACAAGAAGGGTAGAGAGAGACTGGAGTGGTAGGATGAGGGCTTCAGTGGATTCAGACTAGAGCAGAGCAGATTTAGATTGGATGTTAGGAACAAGTTCTGCACCATGAGGTGGGGAACACTGCAACAGCTTGCCCAAGGAGGTGGTTGGGACCCCATCCCTGGAGAAATTTAAGGGAAGACTCAACAGGGCAACCTGATCTGGTTGAGGATGCCTCTGCTGACTTCAGAGGGGGTTGGACTGGATGACCTTTGGAGGTCCCTTCCAGCCCAGACTGTTCTGTGCTCCTATGAAGTACCTGGAGATACTTCAGCTTTGGAAGTACCAAAAGGGGTGATATGCACTCAGAGCTCCAGCCCCAGGCACTTTTGAGGCTGTCACTGTCCTTTCTTTCACTGAAAGCTCTGTGATAAGTGACAAGAAGGACTCCACTCCATACTTGACCCTGCCCTTGATTTGCTCTCTCCTGTTTTGCAGGTGCTCTGCTCTTGGCTTAGTAACAGCCCCAATTATGAAGAGATCACCAAGTGGTACCTGGGTTGGAAGTCCATGTTCTCAGACCAAGTGCTGGCACATCCATCCATCAAGGACAAGTTCAATGAAGCTCTTGACATCATGAACAGGGCTGTCTCCTCCAGTGTTGGTGAGTGGCTTGTGGTGATGCCTCTGCTCCACTGTTTGGTTGCTGTGAGGCTGTATTTAGACACAGCCCTTCTTGTGGTGAGGTAACATCTCCTGTGAGCAGTGAATTCATAGAATGGTAAGGTTGGAAGGGACCTCAAGGATCAGCTAGTTCCAACCCCCTGCCATAGGCAGGGACACCTCCCACTAGTACAGGGCACTCAAGGCCTCATCCAACCTGGCCTTGAACATCTCCAGGGAGGTTGTGGAGCACAGAATCACTGAATGTGATCAAAGATCATGCTGGGTGATTCTGTGCTCCACAACCTCCCTGGTCAGCCTGTGCCAGTGTCTCACCACCCTCACTGTAAAGAACTTCCTCCTAACATCCAGTTTCCATCTCCCCTCTGCCACTTCAAACCCATTGCCCCTTGTCCTGGCATTACAAGACCTTGTCAATAGTCCCTTCCCAGCCTTCCTGTAGCCCCCTTCAGATCCTGGAAGGCTACTCCAAGGCCTCCTGGAAGCTTTCTCCTCTCCAGACTGCAGAGCCCCAACTCTCTCAACCTGTCCTCATAGCAGAGCTGCTGCAGCCCTCTGAGCATCTTGGTGGCCTCCTCTGCCTGACAGAGATCACACACAGTCTCACAGTATCACAGTATCACCAAGGTTGGAAGAGACCTCAAAGCTCATCAAGTCCAACCCATTACCACAGCCCTCAAGACCAGACCATGGCACCAAGTGCCACATCCAAACCTGCCTTGAACACCTCCAGGGACAGTGACTCCACCACCTCCCTGGGCAGCCCATTCCAGTAGCCAATGACTCTCTCAGGCAACAACTTTCTCCTCACCTCCAGCCTAAACTTCCCCTGGCACAGCTTGAGACTGTGTCCTCTTGTTCTGCTGCTGCTTGCCTGAGAGAAGAAAGCAACCTCCTCCTGGCTACAACCACCCTTCAGGTAGCTGTAGACAGCAAGAAGCTCCCCCCTGAGATGCTGTCTCCCCACAGAGAGCTCCTCCTTCTCACAGCCTTCCTCTCTCCAAGCAGGTGGCTACATGCAGCCGGGCGCTCGCGAGAACATCGCCTACCTGACGCACACGGAGCGCAGGAAGGATTTCCAGTACGAGGCCATGCAGGAGCGGCGAGAGGCTGAGAACATGGCCCAGCGTGGCATTGGCATGGCTGCCAGCTCTGTCCCCATGAACTTCAAGGACCTGATTCAGACCAAAGCAGAGGAGCACAACATTGTCTTCATGCCCGTGATCGGCAAGCGGCACGAGGGGAAGCAGCTCTACACCTTCGGGCGCATCGTCATCTACATCGACAGAGGGGTTGTGTTTGTGCAAGGGGAGAAGACCTGGGTGCCAACCTCTCTGCAGAGCCTCATTGACATGGCCAAGTGAGGGCCTTGCTCCAGACTCTGGTGATCATCTGACTGCTGGTTTTAGTGTGAGTACAATAAAAATGGTGGATTTGTAAATAGCGACGCTCCAGATTTTTCCCCTTTCCTTCCACCCCCACCGGAGGAGCTGTTCAGGAAGTGGCAGGAGATGAAATGGCAACTCTGGAAGTCAGTGCTAAGGGAGGAATGAGTGATTCCAACACTGGGATCAACGCTAGTGGGGCCAGCAGGGATTTGGCCTCCCTGTACTGGGCACTGGTAAAGCCACATCTTGAGTGCTGCGTTCAGTTTTGGGCCACTTGGTTCAGGGATATTGAGGGGCTGGAGTGCTTCCAGAGCAGGGTGACAAAACTGAAGGGTCTGGAGAACAGGGCTGGTGAGGAGCAGCTAAGGGACCTGGGGGTGTTCAGCCTGGGGAAGAGGAGCCTGAGGGGATACCTCATTGCTCTCTACAGCTCCCTGAAAGGAGGTTGAAGACAGGTGTGGGTTGGTCTCTTCTCCCAAGGAACAAGAGGAAATGGCCTCAAGTTGCTCCACTGGAGATTTAGGTTGGACATGAGGAACAATTTCTTCCCCAAAAGAATTGTCAAGGCCTAGCCCAGGCTTCCTAGGACAGTGGTGGAGGCCATGGTGGAGGGGGATTCAAAGCCATGGAGCTGTGGTGTGAGGGCCGTGGTTTAGTGGTGAGCTGGCAGTGCTGGGTTCATGGTTGGCCTGGATGGCCTGAAAAGTCTCTTCCAACCAAAACAATTCTATGAATTCCTCAATGCAGATCCCAAATCCTGTTCCTTTCCCCACTGATTCCAGCCTAGGACTTCCCCAGTGTGGGCCCCCCAGCATCAGTGGTGACAATGGCAACATCAGGGGTTTGGGTTCCACATTGGTTTGTATCTATTTGTATCTGTTTAATAATTTTATTATTTCCATTAAAGCTGATGTAGTTTTTTTTCCTATCCCATCAGTCTCTTACTCCCTTTCTCTTCACTTTGGGAAGCAGAGGGGTTCATGGGGAGCCTTAAGCACTCATCTGGTGCCCTGGCCAGCCCTAACAGGTGCCAGAGGAGCAGTTGGTGCAGTGCAGATGTTTTCACAGGCAGGTGCAGTTACATCTTTGCTGCAGCTGAGTCAAACCCAGTTCTACCTTTTATTAAACAACCCAGATAAAAAAATGTCCCAGTGCTTGGCTGCTGCTGCTGCTTTTGATCCTGCCACCAGCTTGATCTCAGCTGTGCAGGAGCTGCCATGGAAGAAGACACAGCCCCAAGGTCCCTTCGTGCTGTAGAGAGGGGTCAGGACTCTGCTGCAACAGGGCTGCACTCAGGAGCTTTGTCCTCCCTCCTGATGATCTCCAGGTTGTCACAGTCCTCATATGTTGGCTCCTCCACAAAGTCCCAGATCTCAGGGGAGAGCTCCTGCAGCTTTTCCAAGGGAAACCAATGGATGGAGGTGTCATTAAAGGTGTCCAGGTACCGAGGGTGGGCAGGGAGTGCCACTTCCTCTGTCACCTTCAGCACCTAAAGAGTATTGGGAGAACAAGTTCAGCCTGTGAAGGGTAAGATGGTGTCAAGTCAAACCCTGTGTGCAGCATGATCCCAGCATGGTGGGGACTGGAAGGCACCTCAAGATCATCCAGTCCAACACCTCCTGCTCAAGCAGGGGCACCCACAGCAGCTTGCCCAACATCACAGTGGCCAGGTGGGTTTGGAGGAGACTCCACAACCTCTCTGGGCAGTCTGCTCCAGGCCTTCAGCACCCTCACACCAAACAAGTTTCTCCTGCTGTTCAGATGGAACCTCCTGGGTTCCAATTTACCCACTGCCCCTTGTCCTGTCACTGAGCACCACTGACAAAGACTCTGGCCCCATCCTCTTGCCCCCCACAGGTCCTTTAGCTCTTGCTGAGCATTGCTCAGATCCCCTCAGGCTGCTCTTCTCCAGGCTCAACAGCCCCAGGGCTCTCAGTCTTTCCTCCTCACAGAGCTGCTCCAGGCCCCTCAGCATCTTTGGGGCCTCCACTGGACTCTCTCCAGCAGTTCCCTGTCTCTCTTGAACTGGGGAGCCCAGAACTGGTCCTGGTCCTTCAGATGTGGCCTCACTGGTACAGAGTAGAAGGGAGAACCTCCCTTAATCTGCTGGCCACACTCTTCTTCATGCCCTGCAGGAGCCATTTACCTTCTTGGCCACAAGGGCGTATTGCTGGCTTATGGAAACTTGTCCACCAGCACTCCCAGGTCCTTCTCCAGAGCTGCTTCCTAGCAGGTCACCCCTCACCTGTACTGGTGCAGGAGGTTCTTCCTGCCCAGGGGCAGGACCCTACACTTGCCCTGGTTGAGTTTCATGAGGTTCCTCTCCCAGAACACAACCTCACAGGGTTTCTGCCACTCCCAGTTTGCTATCATCAGCAAACTGTTTCACTGTCCACTTCATCCCTTCATCCATGTTGCTGATGGAAGATGTTGAACAAGGCTGGACTCAGCACTGACCCAAGACACTGCAGAAGGATCCTAAAGTGATTCATTTTTATACTGCAGCAGCCAGGACAAAAGCTTTTGTAATGAACCACCCTCTGCAACTCCTTTCTCGTGGTAAAAAAGGTGCTGTGGCCACACAACAACGTTAAGAAATGAGCATCTCCTACCTTTTCTATGTAGGAATAATCTCTCCTCAAGATTCTGGGCAGCAACCTAGAAGAACAAGTCCCCAGTGTTAAGATGTGAGTTTAGACTACTCTTTTGGACAGGAAAGGTGAAAGCTTGAGGAGGACAGATTTAGACTGAGTATTGGGAAGAAATCCTTTCCAGTGAGTGTGGGGAGACACTGGCACAGGTTGCCCAAGGAGGTTGTGGATGCCTCCTCCCTGAAGGTGTTCAAGGCCAGGTTGGATGAGGCCTTGAGCAACCTGTTCTAGTGACAGGGGAGTTGAAACTTGATGACCTTTAAGGTCCCTTCTATCCCTCAATTATTCTGTGGATCAGCAAGATGAAAAAGAGCAGAGCATGGGAATCACAGGAGCAGCAGGACAAAGGGATGAAAGCAGGCAGGAGGAGGAGGGAGCTGCACGCACCTTTCCTCGATGCCTCTGAAGCTATTCCCGATGATCACCAGCTTGGGCAGGGCCCCCAGGGACCAGTTCCTCCACAGCAGGTTGTTGTACAGGGCATTCCCACAGTGCACCATGTAGAACAGTGTGGCTGAGCCCTCAACGTTGTGCTTGCCCTCCTGCAAACAGTGCCAGTTAAACCAGGGGGCTGCCATTGTCCCCACCCTGTGCTTGCCCTCCTGCAAACAGGGCCAGTCACACCAGGGGGCTGCCACTGTCCCCATCCTGTGCTTGCCCTCCTGCAAACAGGGCCAGTCACACCAGGGGGCTGCCACTGTCCCCATCCTGTGCTTGCCCTCCTGCAAACAGGGCCAGTCACACCAGGGGGCTGCCACTGTCCCCATCCTGTGCTTGCCCTCCTGCAAACAGGGCCAGTCACACCAGGGGGCTGCCACTGTCCCCATCCTGTGCTTGCCCTCCTGCAAACAGGGCCAGTCACACCAGGGGGCTGCCACTGTCCCCATCCTGTGCTTGCCCTCCTGCAAACAGGGCCAGTCACACCAGGGGGCTGCCACTGTCCCCATCCTGTGCTTGCCCTCCTGCAAACAGGGCCAGTCACACCAGGGGGCTGCCACTGTCCCCATCCTGTGCTTGCCCTCCTGCAAACAGGGCCAGTCACACCAGGGGGCTGCCACTGTCCCCATCCTGTGCTTGCCCTCCTGCAAACAGGGCCAGTCACACCAGGGGGCTGCCACTGTCCCCATCCTGTGCTTGCCCTCCTGCAAACAGGGCCAGTCACACCAGGGGGCTGCCACTGTCCCCATCCTGTGCTTGCCCTCCTGCAAACAGGGCCAGTCACACCAGGGGGCTGCCACTGTCCCCATCCTGTGCTTGCCCTCCTGCAAACAGGGCCAGTCACACCAGGGGGCTGCCACTGTCCCCATCCTGTGCTTGCCCTCCTGCAAACAGGGCCAGTCACACCAGGGGGCTGCCACTGTCCCCATCCTGTGCTTGCCCTCCTGCAAACAGGGCCAGTCACACCAGGGGGCTGCCACTGTCCCCATCCTGTGCTTGCCCTCCTGCAAACAGGGCCAGTCACACCAGGGGGCTGCCACTGTCCCCATCCTGTGCTTGCCCTCCTGCAAACAGGGCCAGTCACACCAGGGGGCTGCCACTGTCCCCACCCTGTGCTTGCCCTCCTGCCCACCGTGAGCAAACGGTGCCCGTTACATTGTGGGACTGCCACTGCCCCCCGCCTCTTGCAATTTAAACCAGCTGCTCCCATTACAGCAGGGACTGGGTGCTGCCCCCCACCCCTCTCCTCCTCCTGCCCTGGTTCCCTGGCACCAAACAGACGTTATTTGTTGCCCTCACCTGCAGTGCTTCCCCTCTTGCACCTTAAACCAACCGGTCCTGTTACAGTAGAGGTTGGTCGGTGCTCCCCACCCTCCTCCTGCCCCGCTTCCCGTTCCGGTGAAGGCTGGATGCGGCGTCCATGCCGGGGCTCCGGGATCCCCGCAGGGCCGGTCACTCAGGATGGGACCCCCGGAGATGTCCCAGGTGGGAGGTGTCCACCCCCGCAGCCCTACTCACCTCGTTCTCCGGGAGCAGGCTCAGCCCCAGCTCTCCCAGCACCGCCGCCTCCTGCTTCGAGAACACGGGGTCGAACAGGGAGCACCGGGCCGGTGGCACCTGCGGGGAGAGCCGCAGCTGTGAACAGGGGGGACGGAGGCACAGACACCACCACCCCACACTGCCGGTTCCGCAGCTCACCCCCAGCTCCTCTAGCAGCAGCAGCAGGAAGGCGAGCTGGTCCCGGGCGATGGGGCAGCCGCCGAACCGGCCCAGCCCGTAACAGACACAGCGGGCAGGTGTCTCCGCGCTGCTGCCACACCGGGCCCGCACGGCTCCTGCGGGCACGGAGAGAAGGAGAAGAGGTGTCAGGCGCGGGCAGGGTAGCGAGGAGGGCGGGACACGGTTCCGCTTCTTCTCCCTGCTCCCCCGCCCCGCACGCACCGGCACTCGCCTCCCAGAAGCCGGAGCTCAGCAGATCGTCCCTGCGGGAAGAGCGCAGCGTCAGTGGGGCCCGGTGGGGACACGCACAGGGATAGGACAGGGACTCACCGAGCCTCTCGCAGCCTCCTCAGCACCGCTCCACCATCCTCCGCCACCTCATCTGCCCCGCCCCGCCGCCGCCTCCTCCTCCTGCCAGCTGCCGCCATGTCCAGCGCGGTCCCGCTCGGCCACCGTAGCGCCGGCGGCCCCCGTGGTCGCTGTCACATGACCGGAAGTATAGATAGCGGCGGGTCCCAGCGGCGGGACACACACCCATCTCACCCTCGATGGCCCGTCCCGCCCCTCCGGAGCCCAGCGCAGCGTCATGGTGAGCCCCTGTCGCCCGGGTCGCTCCCCTGCCTGCCTCTGCCGCTCCCCCCCTTCTGCCGCCGCCGCCGCCTCCGCCTCCTTTCTCCCGGTTTTGACAGTGAAATCCTCCGTGTGGAGGCAGCACTGGAGCGGGCAGTGCTTTCCAGATGCCCTGCCAAGCTGGGCGCGGTACGCACAGCACTGGGCGGACGGCGTCAGGCGCTCGGCAGCAGCTTGGACACCCACTGGGGAACGGTTCCAGGAGCCCTGGGAGGCAGTTTGGGGCTGAAGTGGCCTTTTGTGCTCCTTCAGCTTCACCTGATTTCCTTTGCTTGGGCTCNCACAACCTCCCTGGGCAACCTGTGCCAGTGTCTCACCACCCTCACTGCAAACAACTTGCTCTTAACACCCATTTTCAATCTCCCCTCTGCCAGTTTAAGCCCATTGCCCCTTGTCCTGGCATTGCAAGACCTTGGAATCATCTGCTCCTGCTGGAGAGCTCCTGCGTGCAACACTGCTAACCAGCTAGTAATAGTTGCAAGGAGCTGTAATTAGTTGTAAGCAGCTACTTGGTACTCAGAGGGCTGCAGCACCTCTACTATGAGGATAGGCTATGAGAGTTGGGGCTCTGCAGCCTGGAGAAGGGAAGGCTTCCAGGAGACCTTGGAGTGGCTTCCCAGTGTCTGAAGGGAGCCTGCAGGAGGGCTGGGGAAGGACTATTGCCAAGGTCTGGTAATGACAGGACAAGGGGCAATGGGTTTGAAGTGGCAGAGGGGAGATTGAAAGTGGATGTTAGGAGGAAGTTGTTTGCAGTGAGGGTGGTGAGACACTGGCACAGGTTGCCTAGGGAGGTTGTGGGAGGTTGTGGAGCACAGAATCAAATCAAAGATCACATTGGGTGATTCTGTGCTCCACAGCCTCCCTGGAGGTGTTCAAGGCAAGGTTGGATGAGGCCTTGAGTACCCTGTACTAGTGGGAGGTGTCCCTGCCTATGGAACTGGCTGAGCTTTGAGGTCCCTTCCAACCTAAACCATTCGATGATTTGATGTTACTTACTATTAGGAGTAGGCAAAAAGTGTTTTTAAATGTGTACCACCTTGAAATGAGGAGCTGAATACCGTTATGCTGTAGGCATCATGGAGTCACTCAGGCTGAAAGCCATCCCCAGGAGTCCCTCCACCCTGTGCTCACTGTGCCTTCAGCTGAGGTAGAAGCAGCAGGTTGTTGGAGCCGTTTGCCCCCTGTGGTTAGTGCTTAATGAGGGTTATTTTGTGTGCTGAGAGGGAGAGAACATCTCACAAGTCTTTATCTTTTGCTTCAGGTCTTAGCTGCAGGCTTGGAGACTCTGAAAGCCATAACATTCCTTAACTTTGTTAGTGTGGGCCCCTTTTAGTGCTGCTTTCCTACCTTAAATCAGAGTGATTAGGGGACAACCACATCTCTCTTCCTTTGTACACCTTTTTATTGCCTTTTAATTGACTGAAAGGAGAGGGAGAAGCTTTCCACCATTTCTGATGGCTTGGTTTGGTTCTTTTTTTTTTTTTTAGGTGGAATTACTTCTTCCTTTACGATGGCTCGAAGGTGAAGGAAGAAGGAGATCCCACAAGTGCTGGCATTTGTTATTTTTACCCTCCTCAGGTAATGTCTCTGCTTATTCTGGGGTGTATTAGAAGGGCTGTGGTTAGTAGGTTGAGAGAGGTTCTCCTGCTCCTCTGCTCTGCTCTGCTGAGGCTGTATCTGGAGTGCTGTGTCCAGTTCTGGGCCCTGCAGTTCAAGATATAGAACTGCTTGAGAGAGTCCAGCACAGCCACAAAGATGCTGAAGGGAATGGAACAGCTCTCTTGTGAGGAGAGCCAGAGGGAGCTGGGGCTGTGCTGCTGGGAGAGGAGACAGAGATGACCTTATTCATATTTATAAAGGTGAGTGCCAGGAGGCTGGAGCCAGGCTCTGCTGGGTGATGCCCAATGACAGCACAAGGGGCAGTGGTGGAAGCTGAGGCAGAGGAAGTTTCATGGAAACATGAGGAGGAATTTTTTTCCCTGTGAGGGTGACAGAACCCTGGAACAGGCTGCCCAGGGGGGTTGTGGAGCCTCTCTTTCTGGAGATACTCAACCCCCACCGGGATGTGTTCCTGTGTGACCTGGTGTAGGAGATCCTGCTCTGGCAGGGGGGTTGGACTGGATGAGCTTTTGGTGTCCTTTCCAGCCCCTGATACTCTGTGATTCTGCTGTGATTATTTCAGTGCCTGTGTTGAGGCAGTGCTGATGGTTCTGGTTCAGGAGGAGCAGACAGGCTTCTCTATGGAGCTCTGGATTGATTCCTCCTTCACAAAAGCCTTATGGAAGCTCATGGAACTGGAGCCATCTGGACTGGTGCTCCGTGGACATGTGCATAGAAGTTCTTGAGCTTCTGTGGCTGATCAAGGTGGTGTCCTCTGCTCCCTCACTCAGTGGAGGCTTCCAGCAGTGTCCAGGGCTGTTCTGATGATGTGGCACACAAGGCATGAAAGTGTCCACAGATGAAAAAGCAATCCAGTTGTATTTCCACCCCCAAAATTCTCTCTGCTACTGTGTTTCAACAGGAAGAGAAACTTGTTTGGTGTGAGGGCTGGAGGCCTGGAGCAGGCTGCACAGAGTAGTTGTGGAGTCTCTTTCTCTGCAGAGATTCCAAACCCACCTGCACATTGTAATCCTGGACAAGCTGCTTTGGGTGCCCCTGCTTGAGCAGGGCAGTTGGACTGAATGATCTCCAGAGGTCCCTTCTCATTCCACCACCCTGGAGTTCTGTGGTTCTCTTGATTTGATGTAGGCCTGAACTTCTGTGTAATTGTTATTTATACCTGAATCACAGAACTTGGAGGTGGAGACCTCCAAGGTCATCGAGTCCAACCAAAGGCAGTAGTGATTTTTTTTTTTTTCCTGTTTCCCAAGTCCTTCCAAGAGGAGGCAATTGAAGTCTTTCTTCCCTGCCTTCCTGGACAGACCCTTCCTGACCACCAGGAGCTGCTCTGTGGGCAGATGGCCGGTGTGGTGCGCTGCATGACCGAGATCTCAGGAGCTCCTCCCACCCTCGTTCGCCTGAGGAAGCTCAAGTTTGCCGTTGTGGTGGATGGAGACTACCTGTGGGTGAGTCCCTGAGGTCTGGAGGCAGTCACAGAGTGAAAGCAGAGCCTGAAGAGCTGTAGCAGACAAAGAGGACTTCGTTTTCTCCAGGGCATGGGCTGCACACCTAGAGAGCTGAGGTGGGACCTTGCAGTGCACAACTTCTCATGGCAAGGTAGCATCAGTGTTGCTTTCCACAGCTCTGCAAGCCCCTGTGGTGGTCATTTCAGCTGTTCTGTGGCAACCTTCACTTGCCTCATCATGTGTGTCCACACCCAGCCTGCTGTAGAATGACAGAACCACAAACTGGTTTGGCTGGGATGGGACCTTTTGAGCTCATCCAGTCCAACCCCTCTGCACTCAACAGGGATATCTGCATCAAGAGCAGTTTGCTCAGAGCTCCAAGCAACCTCATCTGGAGTGGTGCCAGGGGTGGGGCATCAAACCAGCTCTCTGGGCAACCTGGGCCAGGATCTCATCACTCCTCAGTGTCAAACATTTCTTCCTTCTCTCCACTCTGAATCTCCCTCTAGTAGTTCAAACCATCACCCCTTGTCCTGTCACCACAGGCCCTGCTCAGTGTTCTGTTGCTAGCACAGGTTGCCTAGAGAGGTGATTGAGGTCCCATCCTTGGAGAGATCAAACTTGCTGAGGCTCTGAGCAGCCTGCTCTAGCTGCAGACATCCCTGCTGACTGCAGGAGGGTTGGACAAGGTGACCTTTGAGGGTCTTTCTTAACCCAATGCATTCAGTGATCTGTGGTTTCTGATCTTCATTGAGCCTGTCTGTGCCAGGGCTCTCCTGTGGCTATTTTGAATTTCCTTTCAATCTGACTCGTGGATCTGGGAGGCCTTTGAGTGCCACAGAGCTCTCCTGTGGCTATTTTGAATTTCCTTTCAATCTGAGTCGTGGATCTGGGAGACCTTTGAGTGCCACAGAGCTGCTCACACACCCTTGGAAGTGATAAGAGCTGTTCTCAGCTGCTGTGCCTGGAGTTTGTCACTGAGCATCCTTCCTTTCTGTCTTGAAGGTTCTGGGCTGTGCTGTTGAGCTCCCTGATGTCAGCTGTAGACGGTTCCTGGAGCATCTGATCAGCCTCTTCACCTTCTACAATGGACCTGTGCACCATGCCTACCTGGTAAGTAAAGCCCAGCAGCCTTGGTGGGCCTGCCCAGCAGGAAATCTCAAGCACTTCCCATGCTTGCCAAGCTCTGCCCAGGCACACACGTGCTGGTTGTTCCCTCAGGTTGTCTCCCTGCTAGCAAGGGTCAGAGCAAGCTCACAGATCAAAGGACTGGGTCTGGAGCAGTCCCAGCTCATCCTCCTCTTGCAACAAGGTGGTGGGGGCTGTCTGCTCAATGTTTCTGAGGTGTTCAGCTTAAAGCAGTTTCCTCTTAATATCACAGAAACTCAGAATGCCAGGTTGGAAGACACCCCAAGGATCATCTGGTCCCACTTTTCTAGGTGATAGTGGAGTTGAAATGAGCTGGTCCAGTATCCTGTCAAGCTGAGTCTTCAAACTGTCCAGTGTAGGGGAATCTACCACTTCCCCTGGGAGATGATGGTCCAGAGGAGGCCACCAAGATGCTGAGAGGGCTGCAGCAGCTCTGCTATGAGGACAGGTTGAGAGAGTTGGGGCTCTGCAGCCTGGAGAATAGCAGGCTTCCAGGAGACCTTAGAGTAGCCTTCCAGGATCTGAAGTGGGCTCCAGGAAGGCTGGGGAGGGACTACTGACAAGGTCTTGTAATGCCAGGACAAGGGGCAATGGGTTTGAACTGGCAGAGGGGAGATTGAAACTGGATGTTACGAAGAAGTTGTTTGCAGTGAGGGTGGTGAGACACTGGCACAGGTTTGAGGGTGGTGAGACACTGGCACAGGTTGAGGGTGGTGAGACACTGGCACAGGTTTGAGGGTGGTGAGACACTGGCACAGGTT
>VWZE01013823.1:364005-377776 GCA_013396675.1 Eubucco bourcierii | reverse complement strand
CCCCAGCCTTCCTGTAGCCCCCTTCAGATACTGGTAGCCTTCTCTTCTGCAGGCTGCGGAGCCCAAATTCTCTCAGCCTGTCCTCACAGCAGAGCTGCTGCAGCCTTCTGAGCATCTTTGTGACCTTCTCTGGACCCACTCCAACACTTCCATGTCCTTCCTGTGCCGGGGGTTCCAGAACTGTTTCATTACACACCAAGGTAGACAGGAAAAGTCAAATGAGCTTTACCTTTTTAACTCAAATTTTGTTTTCTCACCCCAAATTTTGGGGTCTTGCAATGGCTAAATCAGTGGACAGTGTGAATGCAGGGAGGCATTTCTCTTGCCTACACTCCAGGAGGAGAGTGATGCTGGTGGGTGCTGGCTCTAACCTTTCAGCCAGAGCCTTCTGATGCTTCAGTGATTTTTAGAGCTCCTTTACAGAGCTGACAGCAACCATGTGCTACTTAACATTTTTCTGCAAGCTACTTCAATTACAGCAGGGCAGGGCTCCACAATGCACCTCTCTATTTTTAATCAAAAAAGTATGCTTAAGGCAAAGAGAAACCAGTCTGAAACTGGAGACACTCCAAGAATAGAAGTAGGAAACCCAAGGTGGCAAGGCAGGCAGGGAGCACTTCAGCCTCTAATCTGTCCTGACCTAGAAGTTATGATTATTATTTGCTTTGCCTCAGCACTGAGTCCAGTCCATAACTTCTTTTTCTCCTTTCTCAGAAGGGGAATTTTTCCCCATTTGCAGGTAGGAGTTGACAGTAATTGGCCACTGCTGCCTTGGCTGCTGCTCATGCTGTAATAATACCACACAAAATAAATGGCTCCATGTTGTTATCAACAGTTTTCTGCACACTGGGTCCAGCTTGGGTTATATTATCTCCTGGAAAAGAATTCTGCAGATTGCACATAGAGAGGGACAGTGCCACCCTCATCAAAATAATGGATTATTAGCATCATCCTCATAAAAACCTCCTCTGAGTGGGTGAGCTTTCATCTTTCTGGGAGGGCTAGAGCAGTTTTCAGGGCACGTCCTGTAGCTTTGCTTCTAAAGGACAGAGATGCTGGGAAGGAGCTGCCAGCATCACAGCTCCATTGGGTACCTTGGGTGTGGAGGAATTATTCTCTGCAGTGTGCTAGAAGGGCTGTGGCTAGCAGGCCGAGATAGGTTCACCTGCCCCTCTACTCTGTCCTGGTGAGGCTGCATCTGGAGTGCTGTATCCAGTTCTGGGCCCCCTTGTTCAAGAGGGACATAAAACTGCTTGACAGTCCAGCACAGAGTCACAAAGATGCTGAAGGGAATGGAACAGCTCTGTCATGAGGAGAGCCTGAGGGAGCTGGGGCTGTGCTGCTTGGAGAAGAGGAGACTGAGAGGTGACCTCAGCAATGGTTATAAAGATGTAAAGGTGAGTGCCAGGAGGCTGGAGCCAGGCTCTGCTGGGTGATGCCCAGTGACAGGACAAGGGGCAATGGGTGGAAGCTGAGGCATAGGAAGTTTCATTTAAACATGAGGTGNTCTAGGTGATCCTGCTCTGACAGAGGGGTTGGACTGGATGAGCTCTGAAGGTCCCTTCCAGCCCCTGACATTCTGTGATTCTATGATTTGGCACTGCCAGGGACCACCAAGCTCAGGGAGACCAACACCAGCCCCCATCTCAACCTGGCGATTCTTTGGGAGCTCCTCATAGACTGGACATTAGGAAAAGGTTTTTCCCAGAGAGAGTGGTCAGGCACTGGACTGAGCTGCCCAGGGAGGTGGTGGAGTCACCCACCCTGGCTGTGTTTAATGGTTGCTTGGATGTGGTGCTTAAAGATATGGTCGAAGGTGAATCTTGTAGAGTAGGGTTCTAGGTTGGACTTGGTGATCCTGAGGGGCTTTGCCAACTGGGCTTATTCTGTGATCCACAGGTCAGGCTATACATGCATCACCTGCCTTCATTCCTCAGCATTGCTCACTTGCATATTGTAGTATTTTCCCCCCCATAGCAGGTCTATCACCCTCTAATTAGACTGGATGTTAGGAGGAAGTTCTTTACAGTGAAGGTGGTGAGGCACTGGAACAGGTTGCCCAGGATGCTCCCTCCCTGGAGGTGTTCAAGGCCAGATTGGATGAGACCTTGAGTGAGCTGTACTAGTGGGAGGTGTCCCTGCCTATGGCAGGGGCTTGGAACTGGATGATCCTTGAGGTCCCTTCCAACCTTACCATTCTATGATTCTATGAATTAATCTAATCGTGTGCCTGGAAAAAACCCAAACAGCTGAAGCAGGGAAGGGGAGACACTTTTGGCTTCCTTTGCTTGGCCACCAGCAGCAGCACTGCTGGTACTGTCTCCTTTTCATCACCTTTCCTCAGGTTCCCAAACAATGACCACCTCCTTCCCACAAGACAGATGCATTTTGGTGATGGAAAGAGGACCTTGGAGTGCAGGGATAGGAACTAATAAATTCAGTTAGATTTGGGGGCAGTTTCAACAGTGCTGTGCTTGGAGACCATCAACCTGTTGGAGCCACTCCAGAGGAGGCCACCAAGATGCTGAGAGGGCTGCAGCAGCTCTGCTATGAGGACAGGCTACAAGAGTTGGAGCTCTGCATCCTGGAGAAGAGAAGGCTTCCAGGAGACCTTGGAGTGGCCTTCCAGTGTCTGAAGTGGGCTACAGGAAGGCTGGGGAGGGACTATTGACATGGTCTTGTAATGGCAGTAGTAGGAAAAATTGGTTTGAACTGGCAGAGGGGAGGTTGAAACTGGAGTTAGGAGGAAGTTGTTTGCAGTGAGGGTGGTGAGACACTGGCGCAGGTTGCCCAGGGAGGCTGTGGAGCATATTGTAGTAATATATTTTTTAAAATAATAAAAAGGGGGGAAAAAGAGGCAAAGGAGAGCAAACAGAGAAACAACGGGAAAAAAAAAGGCACTTCTGTGCTTTCAATTCTCCCGCAATTGGCAACAGTTTCATGTGTATATATCACTAACTCTCTTTTATGAGCTCCAGTCCCACTGGCATAATTTCTTTAAAACCCCCTTTTCCAGGGTAATTGCTGTTTGTTTTGTCATTTCTCAGTGGACAATTACAGTTCAAAAAACAAAAGTGCCTTTGAAGATGGCAAGCGGCGCGCGCGGGCTTCATTAATACGCTATTAATACCCCATCGAAACGTGCCCCAAACTCTACCTGCCTGGGGCCTGAGACATAAAAATCTGCCTTTGCAGAGCAGCAGTGGTTTGATCTATTTAAAATACTCCCAGTATTAGCCTGGTTTCCTGGATACATTTCAACGTCAGCAGTTTGGGAGGCTGAAATATCTCTCTTGTGTTTGTAGCGTCGCTTGGTCATTGCAAAAGGGGAAAAGAAAAACAAAACCCAAACCTCCCAATGCTGCAAAACAGTAAACTGATTTGATTTGGTTGTTTTTCCTGGAGGAGGGAAAGGGAAAGACAAAGCTGGCTGTGGCATGGGATGGCTCGCCTGGCATGTCATAGAGTCATAGAATGGTAAAGTTGGAAGGGACCTCAGGGATCATCTAGTTCCAACCCCCTGCCATAGGCAGGGACACCTCCCACTAGCACAGCTCACTCAAGGCCTCATCCAATCTGACCTTGAACACCTCCAGGGAGGGAGCAGCCACAACCTCCCTGGGCAACCTGTTCCCATGATGTCCCAGGATGGAGTGCTTTTCCTGCAGCTGATATTGGGAATAAACTCAGAAGGAGAATAAAAAGCAGTTCCAGTTTCCAGTTCAGGCAAGCAGCTCTGCAGCCAGCAGTGGCCAGGGTGACCCCACCGAGCCTTTGTGAGCCCACATGATGCCTTTGTGAAGGTAGTAGGAGATTTTCCAAGCCCTGAAGGTGGAGAGATGTCAAAAGTAGTAAGAATTATCAAAAGAGAAAAGAAAAAAAAAAAGGGAATTAAGCAAGTTCCCTGGCCCTGGCTAGCTCAGTTTTGCTGTTTCTACTGTAAAGGAGTCTTGGCAAAGCCAGGGTTCATGGTGCTCATCATCCACCCACCCACACATCCATCCATCTGAGGCTGGCTTTAAATGCTTAATTGCTCATTAAAAATGTTCTTCCTTTATTAACTCTATTCTTCATTCATAAATCTGTTCAGTGAGAGTTAGTGCTCAAGGCTGTGGCAAGAGCTGTGTCCCTCTCCTGAAGAGGAGCATCTGCAGGTACTTGTCCTCTCAGCTGCACCATGGCTTGCTGCACCCCATCCCCTTCATTCCATCCTGTTGCATCCTATCCCTCTGCATCCCATCCTCCTGATCCAATCCTGCTGGATTCCCTCCCACTGCATCCTGTACCACTACCTCACATCCCACTGCAGCCCTTCCAGGTGACCCTATCCCACTGCATCTCACTCTGGTGATCCCATTGCATCCCATTGCACTGCATCCCATTGCACTGCATCTCATCCTGCTGCATCACATCCCACTGTATCCCACCTTACTGATCCCACCCCTCACATCCCAGTCTGCTGCATCCTGTCCCATCCCACCACTCAGGCTGCTGGGGACAACCAGGAGCCTGCATGTCCTGGGGCTGGGGAGAAACAGAGATGCCCTGAGCAGGAGGAGTGGGCACGGAATGGCCCTGGGCTCTCTGCTCTCTTGTTTTCCACTTCTGCAGGTCGAGATGTTTAAAAATGCATGAGATGCCCCAGGCACCCTGAACTCTGTGTGAACAGCTCCAGCCCTGAGTCTGCTGCTCGTTGTTGCTGCATGCTTTAATGGAAAAGGAAAGTGCTTGTGGGCAGTCAAGCCCTGCAGCGCTGGCACAGGCTTGCGGCAGAGGAGCCGCAGGTGCTCCCTAAAAGGGATGATGCTTCCAGATCTGCTCTGCCCTGCTGAGACCTCATCTTGAGTACTGCCTTCAGTTTTGGGCTCCTCAGTCTAGGAGGGGCAGGGATATGCTTGAGAAGGCCCAGCACAGGGCTACGAGGATGATGAGGGGAGGCTGAGGGACCTGGGGCTGTTTAGTCTGGAGAAGACTGAGAGGGGATTTAATAAATGTTTATCAAAATCTGAGGGTTGGGAATCAGGAGGGGGGGACAGGCTCTGCTCACTTGCTCCCTGGGATAGGACAAGGAGCAATGGATGGAAGCTGCAGCACAGGAGGTTCCAGCTCAACACAAGGGGAACTTCTTTACTGTCAGGGTCACAGAGCACTGACATAGGCTGCCCAGAGAGGTTGTGGACTCTTCTCTGGAAACTTCCAAGGCCTGTCTGGATGTGTTCCTGTGTGACCTGACCTAGCTTGTATGCTCCTGCTCTGGCAGGGGGGTTGGACTGGACCATCTCTTTGGGTCCCTTCCAAGCCCTGACATCCTGTGTGCCTGTGATCCTCCCAAAGCCACCAGCCCCTGAGGGAAGCAGCATCACCACCTCTGCTCGGATCTGTTGGGAGCACAAGGGTTGGCTCAGGCTCTTGGCAGAATTTTGGTGGCTTTCCTTCAGTTTTGGAGCAGTTGTTCCTCACAATCCCAACACTTCCCTCAGCCCATGCCCCACTCTGGTCAGACACCAGCCAGGCTCAGCTCCAACTCCACACAAAGCTTGCAGAAGCACCTATTGCTTTTGTGATTCAGCTATTAAGGGGGAAATGGGCACATTTTGGGAACCTTTTGTTCAAACAGCTCCAAATGAGCCCCCAACACCACTCACTACTCCCTTGAAGTATAAAAAGGGTCAGAATGAGTTGATCCCTCTCCAGTAAAGAGATTTAAAGTCAAAAGCACCATCTGAATCTCTGCTGCTGCCACATGCAGCTCTGGCTTTGACTGGGTGTGTGAAGGACAAAAATAGCATGTGTCAAAGATGCAAATGGGGCTTCAGACTTGTGTCCCAGGACAAAGGGCTTTTCCCAAAGGAAAGGAAGGAATTTTCTTCCTGCTTTGCAAACAGGAGAGACAGCCTTAGAACAGGAAGGAGTTTGCTGAGGCCAGCGGAGCAGGTGGTGGTGGTGCAGGTACCAAGCATGGGAGCAGGGTTAGTGATGCTGGAATGGGTCCAGAGGAGGTCACTACAATGATCCAAGGGCTGGAAGCCCACTGATATGTGGACAGGCTCAGAGAATTGGAGTTGTCCAACCTGAAGAAGAGAAGGCTCCACTGAGACCTCCTAGTGGCCTTTCAGTACTTAAAAGAGTCAATCAGCAAGCTGGGGACAGGCATTCCAGCAGGGCCTGCTGTGACAGGACAGGGGTTGATGGTTTAAAAGAGGGAGATTTAGACTAGAGAGAAGGGAGAAATTGTTTCCACTGAGGGTGCTGAGACCCTGGCCCAGGTTGCCCAGAGAGGTGGTAGATGCCCACCCCTGGAACCATTGCAGGTCAGGTTGTTTGGGCCTTTAGTTGCAGATGTCCCCTGCTGACTGCTGGGGCTTGCACTGGATGACTTCTGAAGGTCACTTCCAGGCTGCATCCCTGGTAGATGTCTGTCTGGGACATGTGGCTGTGCCAGCCCCCAGGAGAGCTTGGGCAAAACAGGGCAGCAGTGCCATGGTTTGGTGCATGTGCAGGTGCCAGCTCTTGGCCACTTTGCTGCTCTTTCCAACACACTCCTGTCGCAAGCTGTGACCTGGAGCCCCCTCCTATGGCCACCCAGCACTGCTGAGTAGGGACAGGAGATGAAAAGGCTAGAGGGGAAAAGAGAAGGGGAAAGGGAACTACTCAAAAGAGCTGCCATGGAATCATTCTTCTAGATCTGCAAAAGCTTCCTCCAGTCAACCCGATGAGGCTTGAGGGACTGTGCCCAGCAGGGAGAGGAGCAGCCCTGGAATTACGGCGCAGTAATTGCTCGGTACTTAAAGTCCAGGTCTAGAAGATCTCCAAGTAATAACTCATTGGAAAGATATTGAGTTCTCATCACAAAGAGGAAATATGGTCTCTAAACAGGCAGCTAATGGCATGCAATTTATCTGATGGCAAATCACCCACGTTCATTACTCTCTGCAGTGCAGCCAGAAAGAGAAATACAAAATTAGCTGAAGGAGAGAGGCAAGGAGGGAAGGACATGTTTCCTTCCAGTCTTTCTTCAAGGGTGGCTCCTGAAATCCATGCAGCAGCTATTTGCACCCAGGGCTGCTGCCAGCATGACCCAGCCGGGAAAAACCACTTTATGTGCCTCTTCCTCCCTGGAGACATGAAGAATGTTTGCCTTTATTATTTTCACACCATTCAGAGCTCCTGCTGAGAAAATCCTCACCATTCATCAAGGAAAACCTGGGACTGGTGGAAGTTTTATTGTTCTTGCTCATCTTTGCCAGAGCTGTGGCTCCAGGGCTGAACAAAGACCAGATACTCTTTTATTCCTTTCCAGCTCCTGAGTGTCTCCATACTGAGGCTTTGAATGCCTCACAGCTTCCTCTGCTTCACAGCTTCCTTCCTCATGGCTTCTTTTGCCTTCTTCCAGGTATTTCTGGTAGAGGAAATGGTTTCCTGGCTGCCCAAGGCTTTTCCTAAGGGATAGGTAATGCTTTCCAAATAAAGAGTCAGGAGGTCTGCAGGAAGTGCTGGGGGAGCCCAGGGAAGAAGCTCCCTGACTGGGCATCGCAAGAAAACAGCCATGGGCTTCCCATCCACCCTTCTTGGTACCAACAGAAACTTCATTTCATCGAATCATAGGATGGGTTGGGTTGGAAGGGACCTTTAAAGGCCACCTAGGCCAACCCTCCTGCAGTCAGCAGGGACACCTGCAGCTAGGGCAGCTCGCTCAGAGCCCCACATGACCTGGTCTGCAATTGTTCCAGGGGTGGGTTGGTGAAAAGCTCAACATGAACCTGCAGTGTGAGTGCAGCCCAGACAGCAACTGAGTGCTGGGCTGCAGCAAGAGCAGTGTGGTCATCAGGGCAAGGGAGGGCATTGTGCCCCTTTGCTCTGCTCTCCTCAGACCCCATCTGGAGTCCTGTGTGCAGTTCTGGAGCCCCCAGCACAGGAAGGACATGGAAGTGTTGGAGTGGGTCCAGAGGAGGCCACCAAGATGCTCAGAAGGCTGCAGCAGCTCTGCTCTGAGGACAGGCTGAGAGAGTTGGGGCTCTGCAGCCTGCAGAAGAGAAGGCTGCCAGGAGACCTGATAGTAGCATTCCAATATCTGAAGGGGGCTACAGGAAGGCTGGGGAGGGACTATTGACAAGGGTTTGCAATGCCAGGACAAGGGGCAATGGGTTTGAAGTGGCAGAGGGGAGATTGAAAGTGGATGTTAAGAGAAAGTTGTTTGCAGTGAGGGTGGTGAGACACTGGCACAGGTTGCCCAGGGAGGTTGTGGCTGCTCCCTCCCTGGAGGTGTTCAGGGCCAGGTTGGAGGAGGCTTTGAGTGACCTGTACTAGTGGGAGGTGTCCCTGCCTATGGCAGGGAGTTGGAACTGGATGATCCTTGAGGTCCCTTCCAACCTTACCATTCTATGATTCTATGAAATGTAGCCAAACTCACTGGCTGGATCCAAGAATTCCTGGTTTGTGCCACCAACTGCTGCCGAGATGCCTGAAGGGCTGAGCCTTGTTTAGCACCGATGGAAGATCCCTGCCTGGCACAGCAGCCCAGGGGCACTGCTGAGTGTTTGCAGGTTGCACAGGCTGGGAGAAAATAACCTGCTAATTATAGTCTCCCATTTCTGTGCAGAGTGGAGTAGTGCCTTCGTGGGAACAGGCTCCTTCATCAATTAATCATCCTTCATCCTGGGGACATGGAAGAAGAGTGGGGAAAAGCAGCAGTGCTTCTTAACACTTGATTCGCCTTTCCTAGGAAATCAGAGGGACACAGTGGGCTGCACTACGTTTTATCTGAGGCTGCTGTTGATTTTTCCTCCTGCTTTCTGATGTGCAACAGGGAATTATAAACCTCTGAACTAACCATGGAGGGCAAGGGGGGTGGGGGTGGGGCACTTTGCTTCAAAGAGTTCCATTTCCTTCCAGCGTGACTCTGGGAATGATCTAGAGATGATGTGAAATCTTATTTCCTGTTAGTCACGGTCAAAAAAACATCCAAGTCATCCTTTCATCCTTGCCACAGGTTGGAGATTTGTCATTTTAATGTGACTGGGGATCCTGCCATGCTCCTCAGCTGTCACCAGCTGGTGCCAGCGCCAAATCCCTGGTGGGACTTTCCCCCCCACAGTAGGTCTATCACCCTCTGATTAATCTAATCGTGTGCCTGGAAAAAAACCCAAACAGCTGAAGCAGGGAAGGGGAGACACTTTTGGCTTCCTTTGCTTGGCCACCAGCAGCAGCACTGCTGGTACTGTCTCCTTTTCATCACCTTTCCTCAGGTTCCCAAACAATGACCACCTCCTTCCCACAAGACAGATGCATTTTGGTGATGGAAAGAGGACCTTGGAGTGCAGGGATAGGAACTAATAAATTCAGTTAGATTTGGGGGCAGTTTCAACAGTGCTGTGCTTGGAGACCATCAACCTGTTGGAGCCACTCCAGAGGAGGCCACCAAGATGCTGAGAGGGCTGCAGCAGCTCTGCTATGAGGACAGGCTACAAGAGTTGGAGCTCTGCATCCTGGAGAAGAGAAGGCTTCCAGGAGACCTTGGAGTGGCCTTCCAGTGTCTGAAGTGGGTTACAGGAAGGCTGGGGAGGGACTATTGACAAGGGCTTGTAATGCCAGGACAAGGGGCAATGGGTTTGAAGTGGCAGAGGGGAGATAGAAAGTGGATGTTAGGAGGAAGTTGTTTGCAGTGAGGGTGGTGAGACACTGGCACAGGTTGCCCAGGGAGGCTGTGGAGCACAGAAGCACAGAATGTGATCAAAGATCACATTCTGTGCTTCTGTGCTCCGCAACCTCCCTGGAGGTGTTCAGGACCAGGTTGGATGAGGCCTTGAGTGACCTGTGCTAGTGGGATGTGTCCCTGCCTATGGCAGGGGTTTGGAACTGGATGAGCTTTGGGATCTCTTCCAACCTAAACCATTCTATGATTCTCTGACATCAGCAATGGGTGATGGCCCAGCCTCCAGCAGAGCAGCAGGACAACCCAGCCCCCTGGGGATGGACAGGGAAGGCAGAGGGATGTTGGCAGCCACGGTGAATGTGTCCCCTTTGCCTGGGCTTGGAGGCAGGTTGGATTCACAAGAGAAGCAATCATTTGCAGAGCATGTGCCAAGGCAGAGCATCAAGGATAAATCACTCAGAGCAGGGAAGAGGATAACAACAAAAGCCTCCGGGGAAATCTCTGCTGCTGAATTTGTTGTTTTCTTTCTTATTCACTTGAAGTCACTTAACGAACCCTCATGTTGAAATCTGCAGCAAGCCTCACCTTGGGGGGTATTGGGAAATATTGATAAATAGTGCTTGGCACTTCTGGGGCTCTCAGCAAGTGGCACAAACCTTGTCACAGCAGTCGGACCTGACGCCTCTGCGTTTTACCCCCTGGGGCTCTTCCTACCTGCAAGCTGCAGGATGGTCCTGTGCAAGGGCAACATCCCTCAGTCTGCAACCCCCTGCACCCCTGCCTGGAGTCTGCTCCCTTGGGAAAAGGCCTTTCAGCTCAGCAGAAAGACTCGTTTAATCTCAAACTTTCCCAAGAAGCAATAGATTAGCTGTAAAGCAGCTTCCACACTTTATTTGCTGGTAATTTACAGCCCACACTGCGAGACAGGGTAATATTTGCAAGCAATTAACCAGAGGATGACTCAACAACAGCCACCTCGGGTCAGATTTTCAAGTGTTCATCGTTCATAATTAAGAAGGGATTTGGGAAAGCAGCTCTTGCTGCCCCACTCCCAGCACCTCTGTGCCCCAGCAGCTCCCGCAGCTAAGCCTCAAGGGTTCCTGTCCATGCTGGAGGAAGAAGTCTTCATTAGAGAGAGGAAGAAGAGCCTGAAGGAGCCATAAGCAAAGCTGCCTGCTAATCAGTCACTGGGAGACCTTTGGATGCTGTCTGCAGCAGTTTAAGCAGAGCCTTGCAAGGCTGCAGCCCCTAACGCTGAGCAGCACAGGCTGTGCTGGGTTAGGCATGAGGATGACAAATGCAGGGGGAGGCTTTCCTGACACCCTTCAGGAAGTTGCCCTCTTCCTCTCACCTCCCAGCACCCTGCTCTCTGCTTCCCATCCTAGGTGACCTGGCCAGGCTCAGCTGCAGGTGGTACAGGAAAGCAAGGAGAAGTCTTTAACCCTGAGCAAGCACTGGAACAGGCTGAATCCCCAAGCCCAGAGGTGTTTTTAAACATGAAGATGTGATGCTGAGGGCCATGATTTATGCAGCAGGCTGGCAGAGTTAGACAATAGTTGGACTCGATGATCTTAAAGGTCTTTACCAACCAAACTGATTCGAGGAGTCTATAAACACGGAGCAGACTCCACCCGTGCAACCCCCTGGATTTTACAAGCCTCATCACAGGAGAAATTGGGATGCTGCAGCATGAGGCAGGACCAGAGGGCTGGCTCTGAGCAAAGTGAGGCCATGCTCCTGTCCTCCCGCCAATTGGGGTCCTGCTGTCAGAGCCAATTACTGCCTGATCTCCCCAGGAGAGACGAGAGGAAGTGTTTGACTCGGATTTACATCTCTCTGCAGAGGCTCTCCCTGTACTCAGGACGTGTGACCTGTCACTACTGACACGGCTGAGAGCTGCTGCTAGCCCTGGGCTACGAGCTGGGGAACAGAGACACAGCACTTAAGCTGTCGCTTAGCGTTCCCCAGCAGAGCCTGTGGCAGTCCCAGCAGTGTCCCTGGATGCCACCAGGCTGGGGCTAACCCAAGCCTCCCGACACAAGACAGTTTGCCTGTTGGATGAGATGGTGCTGGCTGGGTGGAGGGATTCCAAACTGCTCTCCTCTTCCACCTGAGGCAATCTTTGCACCTTCCTTCCCTGCCCTGACTCCTTGAGCCTCCAAACAGCTCCAGCTACCCCTCTGCTGCTTATTCTCTGGGTTAACCTTACTTCAGAAAATGAGTCCATTTACTAACTGCTGCCTCTCATCACTGCTGGGAGCAACCAAGCAATACCCCAGGTGGTGATGGGGGGCTGCAGAGGGAAGATATGGGATGGCACCAATGCAGCAGGTCCAGCTCTCTCCTCGATGATCCCTTACTGCCTAGCCCAGGGTACAGCTGGGTTACAGCCACGGGTTTGCAGGCACAGAAGGGTTAACAGTCCCTGTCTCAGGGTGCTATAAAAGGGAAGGAAGGAGAGAAAGAAAGCTTGCATCTTCTTTCTGTTTTGGGGAGGGAGAAGGTCAAGTGCAGGTGCTGCTCATGAGCAGTGCAGGGCTAAGGCAACTCCCAGCTGGGCAGGACTGCCTGCCCCACAGCCTTCCCCTTCTCCCCATGGACCTCATTGCAGTCTACAGGACGTTGTGGAGAGGCTGCTGCTGGTCTTCCGTCACAGGTAATTAGCAGTAGAATGAGAGGGAATGACCTCAGGCTGTGACTGAGTAGGTTTAGATTGGACGTTTAACTAAAAAGAAATCATGGCAAGAGTGGTCAGGCACTGGAATGTGCTGCCCAGGGAGGTGGTGGAGTCACCAACCCTGCGTGTGTTGAAAGGTCCTTTGGCTGTGGTGCTTGGGGATATGGTTTAGGGTGCACCTTGTAGAGCAGGGATATGGGTTGGACTTGATGATCCTGAGGGGCTTTCTCAGCCTGAATGTTTCTGATTCTGTGACCCTGCTATAAGCTAATCAGCATTTCACAGCCGAGGCTAAAACACTGGAATGAGCCACAGCAGCTGCAGCCATGGCTGGACAGGGACATTGTCACTGGCAGGGCTCACCTGTGTTGCCACCTCTTGGGGTGACCTTGTGCCACTTGCCTCCTGGGCACCCCTGCTTTCCAGCTCCTTGCTGACCCACAGTACCTTGCCTAGTAGTTCCCACTGCTGTAAGGAAAACCACAGGACCAGGCTCTAGAATAGCTGCTGAATTATCACTTTTGCCACAAACCATTATTCATTATCTGTGTTTTGCTGGATAACCTGGACCCTGTAGAGGTAAAAAAAAAAAAAAGAGAGAGAGAGAGAGAGAAAGTGCTCCTTCTTCTGCAGTCAGCTGTATTTTAATAAGTTACATTATGGGTAAAACATCCCCAGAGAAAATCCCAGCATCGTTCCATTTATCAGCCATGCAAAGTTCAGAATAAAAATACTCCAAGGTGAGGTAATGTACTGTGACATTGTGCAAGTTAATTTATAAAGGAATTAACTGTCTTCAGAAGAGAGAGAGAGAGAGAGAGGCACAAACTGCTTTCTTCAGCCAGCTTTGGAGTGGCCCTAAAATGAAATGTACTGACAGAAAAAGCATTTTCTTCCTTAAGAGATGGGTTTGAGAAGATGAGAACTTGGAGAAGTTCAAGTGCTAAAAGTGCAAGGAGTAAAACCAGAGCTGGAACTGCAGCTCCCTGGCCAGGTCAATTCAGGCAACTTCTGACTGTTGGGTAACTCTCTCTACATGAAGAGAGGTAGTTGTGAGGTGGGTGTTGTGTTGGTCTCTTCTCCCAAGTAACTAGAGATAGAACAAGAGGGAATGGCCTCAGGCTGCACCAGGAGAGGTTTAGGCTGGATGTCAGGAAAATATTTTTTGCTGAAAGGGTTGTCAGGCCCTGGAACAGGCTGCCCAGGGAGGTGGTGAAGTCACCGTCACTGGGTGTGTGTAAAGGTTGGGCAGGTGGTGCTCAGGGATATGGCTTAGTGGTGGGTTTGGTAGAGCAGGGTTAATGGTTTGGCTGGATTGTGTTTCCAAGCTACGTGATTCTGTGGTTCCCATCATCTGGAGCACTGCTGCACTGCCTGCTCTCCCTGCCACTGCTGAATGTCAGCAAGGGCCCTGGGGCGGTGGCAGCCGCCGAGGGCTCGCC
>VWZE01013823.1:334620-363979 GCA_013396675.1 Eubucco bourcierii | reverse complement strand
GGGGGGCGCGCCGGGGCTCTGGGGCGGTGGCGGCCGCCGAGGGCTCGCCGGGGCTCTGGGGCGGTGGCAGCTGCCGAGGGCTCGCCGGGGCTCTGGGGCGGTGGCAGCTGCCGAGGGCTCGCCGGGGCTCTGGGGCGGTGGCAGCTGCCGAGGGCTCGCCGGGGCTCTGGGATCCCTGCCCCAAGAGATTTCTCCAGGTTGTGCTACCTCTGTGCTTGGTCTTCCTGGCCGCCTTCAGGATGTCTTTTGAGCACACTCTGGCACCTCCATGGGCTATTCTCCCTTCCTCACTGTAGGCAGCTGGAGAGGCAGACATGTTCCATGGTGAATCCATAATGGGGGGCCACATCACACCAAGCTTTCCTGGTGATGTCCATTCCCTGGCTGTAGTGACACACAGCTCCTGCACATCTGACCTGCTACCAGCAGTGCCTGGTGGAGCTAGGAGAGACCTTCCTGGGTTCACCTTTCCATGTATGTTTGCAAATGATTTCACAGACTCACAGAATGGGTTGTGTTGGGAGAGACCTTAAAGATCATGTAGTTCCAACCTCCCTGCTGTGGTCAGGGACACCTCCCACTAGACCAGGATGCCCAAGACCTCATCTAGCCTGGTCTGTACACCTTCAGGAAGAGGGGCATCCATGACCAGCCTGTTCCAGTGTCTCACCACCCTCACTGTAACAGATTTCTTCCTAACTCCATTCTCAACCTCCCCTCCTCAAACTTCAATGTATTCTCTCTCACTACAAGCCTTTGTAAAAAAGCCCATCTCCAGCTTTCTTGCAGGCCCCTTTCAGGCACTTGCCCTTCTTTTGGCAGCTCTCACTTCTGCTTTGCAGGTGCAGCAAGGAGTCTGTTTAGCGACTCTCTTTTCAATGCAATGATTTATAAGAGATCAGGCAGCTGAAATTGCTGGAGGAAGAGCAGAGCACTTCGGGCCCTCAACTGGCCTAATGAAGTCCCATCGAAGTTCCTGCTTGTTGTCAGCTATTAATTCCCTCTCTGATACAGGCCCCAAATTACTTTTCCTAGAACTGAATCTAAATATGAAAATCAATTAAGAAAGGAGCAAGCAGCTATGTCTGGGAGAGGAGGCAAATAAAATGACAAATCGCCCAGTTCCTTTGGAGCATGCAAATTAACATTTAGAGTGTATTTTGAGGAAGGGGAGCTTGGAAATGCAGCTTCACACAAACCACCAGATCAATTTTCTGAGCCCAAGTGCTGGAGAGTCTTCAATGTTACCAAAAGCTCTGTCTCAGGATAAAAATATGAAAAAAAAAAAAAAAAAGAACAAGAAATCAATGCTGATAATTAATTTAACAGAGCCTGGTCCTGCTTTCTCCTTGCAGTCAATGCAAAGAGGAAAATTAGACAGTAGCTGAATTTTACATTTCCATAGAGATTGGGCTGGGACAAAATGAATAAATGCTCATAAATGACTTCAAAAGCTCCACGGTGTGGTTGGAGTGAGGCTTTTTAATGAACTGCAGGAATCTGTCACCGCTTTCCCCACTGCCCTTGTGAGGGGAGGGGGTTGTTGTCTGGCGTGCTTGGGTGCTCTGAGATGCTGCTGCTGCTGCCCACCACAATGTGGAGCAGCTTTGAGATCACAGAATCACAGAACTTTAGAGGTTGGAAGTGATCTGCAGAGATCATAGAGCCCAACCTCTCTGCCAAGGCAGGATCCTCTAGGGTAGTTCACACAGGAATGCATCCAGGTGGGATTTGAAAGTCTCCAGAGAAGGAGACTCCACAACCTCTGCAGGCAGCCAGTGCTCTGTGACTCTCTCTGAAGTTATATATGTCTACTGATTGATTTAAAAAAAAAACCTCCCCTCCCCCCCAAAAAAAAAACCCCACAAAGAAACCCCCCAGAAATCCCTCCCAAAAACAAACAAACAAACAAAAAAGTGTGGAGGAGATGGCACTTTTTCACCCTAACCTCTAGTGGAAATATTTTTTTTCCTTTATTTTTTCTTTCTTTTAAAATATTTTTCTTTATTTTTTCTTTCTTTTAAAATATTTTTCTTTATTTTTTCTTTCTTTTAAAATATTTTTCTTTATTTTTTCTTTCTTTTAAAATATTTTTCTTTATTTTTTCTTTCTTTTAAAATATTTTTCTTTATTTTTTCTTTCTTTTAAAATATTTTTCTTTATTTTTTCTTTCTTTTAAAATATTTTTCTTTATTTTTTCTTTCTTTTAAAATATTTTTCTTTATTTTTTCTTTCTTTTAAAATATTTTTCTTTATTTTTTCTTTCTTTTAAAATATTTTTCTTTATTTTTTCTTTCTTTTAAAATATTTTTCTTTATTTTTTCTTTCTTTTAAAATATTTTTCTTTATTTTTTCTTTCTTTTAAAATATTTTTCTTTATTTTTTCTTTCTTTTAAAATATTTTTCTTTATTTTTTCTTTCTTTTAAAATATTTTTCTTTATTTTTTCTTTCTTTTAAAATATTTTTCTTTATTTTTTCTTTCTTTTAAAATATTTTTCTTTATTTTTTCTTTCTTTTAAAATATTTTTCTTTATTTTTTCTTTCTTTTAAAATATTTTTCTTTATTTTTTCTTTCTTTTAAAATATTTTTCTTTATTTTTTCTTTCTTTTAAAATATTTTTCTTTATTTTTTCTTTCTTTTAAAATATTTTTCTTTATTTTTTCTTTCTTTTAAAATATTTTTCTTTATTTTTTCTTTCTTTTAAAATATTTTTCTTTATTTTTTCTTTCTTTTAAAATATTTTTCTTTATTTTTTCTTTCTTTTAAAATATTTTTCTTTATTTTTTCTTTCTTTTAAAATATTTTTCTTTATTTTTTCTTTCTTTTAAAATATTTTTCTTTATTTTTTCTTTCTTTTAAAATATTTTTCTTTATTTTTTCTTTCTTTTAAAATATTTTTCTTTATTTTTTCTTTCTTTTAAAATATTTTTCTTTATTTTTTCTTTCTTTTAAAATATTTTTCTTTATTTTTTCTTTCTTTTAAAATATTTTTCTTTATTTTTTCTTTCTTTTAAAATATTTTTCTTTATTTTTTCTTTCTTTTAAAATATTTTTCTTTATTTTTTCTTTCTTTTAAAATATTTTTCTTTATTTTTTCTTTCTTTTAAAATATTTTTCTTTATTTTTTCTTTCTTTTAAAATATTTTTCTTTATTTTTTCTTTCTTTTAAAATATTTTTCTTTATTTTTTCTTTCTTTTAAAATATTTTTCTTTATTTTTTCTTTCTTTTAAAATATTTTTCTTTATTTTTTCTTTCTTTTAAAATATTTTTCTTTATTTTTTCTTTCTTTTAAAATATTTTTCTTTATTTTTTCTTTCTTTTAAAATATTTTTCTTTATTTTTTCTTTCTTTTAAAATATTTTTCTTTATTTTTTCTTTCTTTTAAAATATTTTTCTTTATTTTTTCTTTCTTTTAAAATATTTTTCTTTANGAGGGCTGGAGGGGTTTGTAGGGTTATTCCATGGTGCAGTCCCATCCTGGAGGTGGCAGAGCAGCAACACAACCTTTGCTCTGTCCAGCTGCCGGCAGAGAGGAGCTGGCTTTTAATTATTCAAAGCTCATCCTCCCTCCCATTAGAAACAAATGGGAAGCGGATGGATTTTGGGTAATGAATTCCCAGGAGGGTGCTGAGGTTTAAAGCAAAACCTGTCCAGTTAAATGTACCCTGTGGAAATGGATTTGATTGCTCTAATCTTCCCACTCCAATTTGGTGGCGGTGTTAGCATATTGACAGGCAGAAGGGCTGTGCAAGGAATATGAAAGGTAGGAAATAAGAAAGACAAATGGTTTCAGGCAGCTTTCACCTTTGATCTCATGTTCAGCAATGAGGTGGAGGCCAAGGGATGAGAGGAGTTGAGGGATGAGAGGCGCTGGGAACCGGTGGCTGCAGCTTCTGGGTTTGCCTGGCTGCTCCCCTGCTGAGCTGGGTTTGCCTGCAGAGCTGCCTTTGCTCTGAGCAAGGAAAAGAAGATCTGGAGTTTTAGATTTTCAGACCTATTTAGTGTGTAGTTTGCTGGGGTGAGAGGAGGAAGACGTCTGAGTAACGTAGTCATGGAGGAAAGCCCATGGAAAGGGCTGTGTAAAATCCAGGGCTGGTGAGAGGAGTTTGCTGCTGTCTTTGGCCTTGCTCCATCTGCAGATTGTTCGTGAGCTGCTTGGTTTCCAGGCAAATATCCTCCATTCCTTCATTAATGCATGGGAACCTCAGGTGATGATTTTTGTTGTCTGGAGGATTTCATGCTCCATCCTTGGCTGCAGCAACCCCAGGAACCCCACAAGCAGACATCCCTGGGATGCTGTCCCACATCTCCAGTCAACCCTGGGCTTTGCCCAACCTCTGAGAGACAGAAACATAAATTTTGCTCACAGGCAAACAAAACTTGTGGGTTTAGTGTTGTTTCTGTACAAACACAGGAAGTTTGGTTTGTGGTTTTTTTTCTTCCCCCACAGAGTGAAACCTCTGACTTCTAATTGCAGCTTAGGGATGTGGGATTGTGATTCTGGATCCCAGCTCACTGGTTCCCTTGATAACACCCAGGGAAAAATTAACACACAACATCAAAATCTACAGCATCTGGAGCCAACTCTAGAGGATGCCACCTGAAAACACAGAAACCTTTCTAAATCTCCCCAAACCATTACTTGGAGATGTTTCTTTCTTAGCCTGGATGGCCCAGTGAGGAGCAGCCACTTTGCCCCATATGTCCACAGATTTCCATCCCTCCTGAGGATTTAGCCCCTGAGATTAGACCCAGATGTGTGTGTGTGGGAAGAATATGCTGTGTCTGGTAGCTGAATCTGCTCAGACCTGAAAAGGGGAAAACCTTCAACCAGTGCTTTAGGTAAGGGATGGACTCTGACCAGGTTGGATTTATTATCCTTCTCAGGACTTTTATTAGCCAAGTTATATTACAGACATTTTTCTTTCTGGTTCCTTGTTCTTTTATGGGAGCAGCCAGGCTGTTGCCCACCAGCTAGGATTTGAGGGGGGCAGAGGGCAAACCCTGTTAACTGGAGCTGGAGGATGGGCACTGAGATACTGTCTACACAGCTTCTTCTGAGCTCTCAGTGCTCATCAAACCCAGAACAGCTTCCCAGCTCCAGTTTAGGAGAAGCCAAATCCTTCCTGGCATGGGACCTGAGGTCCCTTGGTGCAAACCCACGTGAGCTCCACAGAGGTGTTTGGCAGTGGCAGCAGCAGCCCAGTGTCACTTGGAGCAGAATTGAGCCCTGCACAGGCTTTTTTTTTCTTTTCTGTCCCTCATTAGCTCTCCTATGAGGACAGGCTGAGAGAGTTGGGGCTCTGCAGCCTGCAGAAGAGAAGGCTTTGAGGGGGCCTGATAGTAGCCTTCCAGTATCTGAAGGGGGCTACAAGAAGGCTGGGGAGGGACTATTGACAAGGTCTTGTAATGACAGGACAAGGGGCAATGGGTTTGAACTGACAGAGAGGAGATTGAAACTGGGTGTTAGGAGGAAGTTGTTTGCAGTGAGGGTGGTGAGACACTGGCACAGGTTGCCCAGGGAGGTTGTGGCTGCTCCCTCCCTGGAGGTGTTCAAGGCCAGGTTGGAGGAGACCTTGAGTGAGCTGTGCTAGTGGGAGGTGTCCCTGCCTATGGCAGGGGGTTGGAACTGGATTATCCTTGAGGTCACTTCCAACCTTACCATTCTATGATTAGGAAAGCAATCTCTTTTGTTGGCTGAGGTTTGTGTGATGAACACTGGCCATGATCCCAGTAGGGCAGGGGATCATGTTCAATTATTTTATCAGCAAGGCAAGGCTCATCACGGTGACTCTGTGCACTGGCTCCAGGCTGGGCACAGCAGGCTGATGCTCACCATGGGCTGAGATGTTGCTTGCTCCAGTGTAGTGACTGGTTTGGTCACATTACCCCTCCCTAAGGCTTCTGAACTTCACCTGCCCTCCCCACTGCTCTGGTACAAATGGCAACTCTTAAAATTAAGGATTTTCCATACAAATGATAGATCAAACCAGAAGGTGACCAAGGGTTAAATATTTTCTTGGGCAGCTCAGTGTCTGTGTCTGTATTTGGAGTTTTTGTTGAGTTCCTGCCCCTAGTTTTATTAGCATCAGAGCCCAGCACGTTTGTCAGGAGCAAGGAGAACATCAACTGACATTTTTAGGCCAGGGCCAAATACATCACTTGTCAGGCAGCCCTGCAGCTGCCTCCATGCATTTGATGAGGAAGGTGGAGGGAGTGTTGCTGTCTGCCACTGTGAGCAGCGAGGGTGGTGGGGAATGAGGTCCCACCTCACCTGCCATGTTCCCCATCCCATCTGCTGCTCTCCTTTCACCCTGTTTAAACACATCTTGCCCAGCTAAGCCCCTGAACCAGTGCCTGCAGTGACTGAGCACAGATATCCCCAGCCTGCAGGAGATGTGATCCATCCCCGGGGGTGATGCTGCCGGGCTCTGCAGGGGCAAAGTGCATGCTGAGGAGATCAGAGGCTTTGCATGCTCTGTGTGACTCCAGCAGTGATAGAAACGTGTCTGAAGCTAAAGGAAGCTGAAGCTTTACCTTTTTTGCACATTAAGCCAAGGCAAAGATGAAACCCACACAGGACTGTGTCACTGAGACTTCACACAGGAGGCAGGACACCCCCACTAACCTTGGCTTGTTGTTTTTTTTTTACTCCACCATCCATTCCTGAGGGCTCATACAAAGCAACTGCTACCCTCAGATAAACCCAAGACAATGCTGAGCCTTCTCCAGGGCTCTGCTACCCCAATCTACCAGAGCTGAGGAGAGAAAATCCAGCCCCTGACAGCATGGATCCAGGCAGGGAAGGAGCAGACATCAGTACTGCCCAGAGGTGGGCAGCACAGAGGGTGAGGGGAAGATGGGGATGAAGCATCCTCTTAAAGGCCTAAGTATCACATGAGGCAATGCAGCATCCTGAAAGCTGGAGGATTTAATGAGAAAGACATTGTCAGGTTGAATAGCATCAGCAGGAGAGGCACCAGGCTTGGCACCGTGGGGGTGGCAGCAAAGCCCTTCCAACCTCTCTTAACTCTTACTTTGGCAGGTTGGTGCCTGCAGCTTTTGGGGCTCACTGGAGGGGTTCTGTCCAGGGGTGAAGCAAACCCTGCAGCCCAGCCAGGTCAGCTTCTTTCTCAGGCCATGGGAGATGGTAGCTCTGGGATTCTGAGAACAAGTCTTACAAGGAGTGGCTGAGGGAACTGGGACTGTTTGGGCTGGCAAAGAGGAGACTGAGGGGACACTCTCTGCAGCTTCCTGGAAGGAGGCTGGAATGAGGTGTGGGGGTTGGTCTCTTCTTCCTGGGATCAGGTGGTAGAGGAAACAGCCTCAAGTTGCACCAGAGGAGGTTTAGGTTGGGCATGAGGAACAATTTCTTTACTGCAAGAGTGCCTGGCACAGGCTGCCCAGGAAAGTGATGGAGTCACCATCCCTGGAGGTGTTCAGAAACCTGTGGACAGGGCATTTTTGGATGTGGTCTAAAGTCTGTGGTGGCCATGGTTTGATGCTTGGACTTGATGACATCAGAGGTCTCTTCCAACTGAAACAACTCTGTGTGGCACTTCAGGGTATGGCTTAGTGGTCACAGAAGCTGGGGTACAGTTGGGCTCAGTGGTCTTAAGGGTCTTTTCCAACCTTAATGACTCCCTGGTTCTGTGATTCTGTGGATTGGCTCCACCCTTTGTGGGTGGCAGTTTGGAGGCAGAGGTTGTTACTTGCATGTTAAGAAAGCAGCTACCTGGAAAGCAAGAAGTGCAGAAGGTAAGAGGCACAGCCATGGGTGAATCCTCATTTGCCTGGTGTGAACTCCTCTGTTACAGCCCCAGGGTGATGCTCCTGCTGCAGCCAGCCAGCCCCTGGCATTGACCCAGGATGAGCCCAGTCTCAGGCTGCCTGTGCTCACTTCCCTGGCTGTTATCCTCAGCAATCACAGCACTTTTTGGTGCCAGTGAAGGTGCTTTGAGGGGGATCTGCTTCTCCTCTTTGCTCTGCCACCGTCACCCCCTGCCAGCCCCCTCCCTCTTCATGCTGGAGTTGAAATTACTCACCCCTCCCCTTAGATCTGGGCTCTGTAAGAGGAAAATTGGTTGATGGCTTTTGCCCTCAGCCTGAGTTAGCACAGTGCTAATGGTGCAAATGGTTTTATTGGCCATTAGGACACAGGGTCTGGGAGAGCTGACCTGTGGGGATCATTATCTGTGTATAAAGAGGCCACATCTGTGACCTTTCCAGAGAGCAAGACTCAGCATCTCCCTCATTTTCTACTTCATTTGAGTGTTGCTCTTGACTCTCCCACTGTCCAACAGCCCCTGACAGCTGGGACAGGCATCCATGCTCCCCCCTGCCAGCCCCTGAGGTGCCGTGGGGCATTCAGGCAGCATCGGCATCCAGCCCAGGCTGTGCCAGAGGGGTTTAGCTGCTGCACAAAGCTTTTGCAGGGATTTCCTCTGGTGTAGAGCCAGCTCTTGGCTCTCTGCCCACCTTTTTTGGGGCAGAGATGAGAAGCAGAGGCAGAGAGAAGAACAGAAGGGTCCTGAGTGGCACAGGTAGAACTGTGCTGACTGTCTGGAAAAAAATGCTCCTCATGTTTAAATGAAACTTCCTATGCCCCTACTTAGGACTTGTCACAGCTCACCAGGATGTGCTGCAGCCCCCACTGCTCTCTGCCAGCCTTCACCAAGCAGTCCAAGACGAGCTGCTGCACACATTTGCCTCAAATCCCCTGCTAGTGCAAAAGCTGTGAGCTACCTTGGTTTTTGTCCCAGAATTATACCTGCAGGCACAGCTATTTATCAGAGAATGGTAAAGTTGGAAGGGACCTCAAGGATCATCCAGTTCCAAGCCCCTGCCATAGGCAGGGACACCTCCCACTAGCACAGCTCACTCAAGGCCTCCTCCAACCTGGCCTGTGAACACCTCCAGGGAGGGAATAGCCACAACCTCCCTGGGCAACCTGTGCCAGTGTCTCACCACCCTCACTGCAAACAACTTCCTCCTAACAACCACTTCAAACCCATTGCCCCTTGTCCTGGCATTCCCAGACCTTGTCAATAGTCCCTCCCCAGCCTTCCTGGAGCCCCCTTCAGATACTGGAAGGCTACTATCAGGTCCCCTCGAAGCCTTCTCTTCTGCAGGCTGCAGAGCCCCAACTCTCTCAGGCTGTCCTCACAGCAGAGCTGCTGCAGCCCTCTGAGCAACTTGGTGGCCTCCTCTGGACCCACTCCAACACTTCCATGTCCTTCCTGTGCTGGGAGCTCCAGAACTGTACACAGGACTCCAGGTGGGGCCATCAGGTAGGCAATGCCAGTCCCCCATGCATGTTACCTCCAGATGGATGCTGAGATGCACTGAACCCTGCTCAAATCCAGCACCCAACCTCTGCCTGAGCCCAGCTGCTTTTCTGGCTGCCTGTTCTGCCTTCTGTTGGGGCTTAACTTGGCCAATGCAGCTGGAGGCTGTGCTGCTGTGACCTCCCCTGCAGGTCTGTAGGGAGAGGGGGAGGATGTCTTGTGCCTTAGCCAGCAATTCCTCATTCTCCAACTGTACCTGGTGTATGTGTGTGTGTATATGTACATATGCAACCATGTCTGTGTGGATATATATCCACACAGACACATACAGCCACACAGATGTGGCTGGACTTGATGATTCTGTGACTCTATATGGAAGACTTGCAAGCTGGTATCTTGTCAGGCACCAGCAGGGCCAGAGTGGGGCTATGAAAATGATCAGGGGGTTGGAGCATCTCTGCTACAAGGACAGGCTGAGGGAGCTGAGGGTGTTCAGCCTGCAGAAGAGGAGGCTGTGGGGAGACCTGATAGCAGCCTGCCAGTACCTGAAAGGGGCTACAAGAAGGGTGGAGAGAGACTGTGCACAAAGGCCTGCAGTGATAGAATGAGGGGAAAGACTTCAAAGTAGAGAAGAGCAGATTTAGATTGGATGTTAGGAACAAGTTCTGCACCATGAGGATGGTGGAACACTGGTACAAGTTGCCCAGGGAGGTGGTTGGGGTCCCAACCCTGGAGATATTCAAGGTGAGGCTGGACAGGGCTCTGGGCAACCTGATCTAGTGGAGGATGTCCCTGCTGACTGCAGAGGGGCTTGGCCTGGGTGACCTTTGGAGGCCCCTTCCAGTCCAGCCCATTCTCTGATTCTATAAAGTGCTTTTGCAGCTGGAGAAACTGAGGCACAAACCAACTGGTTTCTACCAGCTGGGTGAAGAAATGGAGATGCCTCACATTGATTGCATCACCCCAGCTAAGGGACAGGCTCCCTCCAGCTGCCTTTGTGCCACTCCTGCTCACTGTCTGCATCACCCCTTGACCAGGCTGGGCTGTTTGCAAACACTTTCAGGTCACAAACCCCTAGCAGACATGGCAGAGTACTCAGGGGGTGGCTCCTCTCTCAGACTCTGCTTTGAGACACAGGATTTGTTCATGAACTCAGGCTAATCATTATCTCAAGGTCTCTTTGGGGGTGGCAGTCACTTGGCAATTTGTTCCCTGCTTGGGCTCATCTCTCATGTTGGGTGCAGAGCTGCCCTCAGAGATGTGGAGAGAGCCTCTCTTTATCTGCCAGATGTGCTTCTTTGTCCAATATTAGATGAAAAATTGGATTCTTGTGGGGATGAAAGGTACCAGAGTGAATTGGGATTGGGGGTTTAGTTTGGTGGTTTGGGTTTTTGGTGACTTTGGGGGGTTTTGTGTGGGTTCTTTTTTCTTTTTTCTTTTTTTTTTTTTTTTCTTCTTTTATTTCCATGAGAAATGAAAGCAATAGCATCATGGTCACAAAGGCAGAGCTTTCTTGGAGAAGATCCAGGCTGGTNCAGAAAGAAAGAAATTCCAGCAGCCACCACTCCTGCTCCAGCATTGCTAATCCAACAGCTGAAGGTTTATTTGTACTGACTAAGCTGAAGTGAGCAACTTAATTCCCATCTAATTCTCTTCTGAAGGCTGCAGAAAGCCTAATAACTGTTTTCTTGCATGCAATTAACTTGAAGGCAGCCCCCAGCCCCCCCAGGCTCTGTGGATTTGGTAGCTGGGGCTGGGTTTTATCATCCCTTGCCATTCACAGGCACAACTCGAGCCCAGGAACAGGACTGCAGAGCTGCTGGAGGTGAAGCAGTTCTTTTGGGGGTGCTTTATGCATTGCTCAGGCACTGATGGTAGGGCTGCTGCCACAGGGGTGGCCTTACTCTGTCCCCCCAGAGTGCTATAAGACCACCTTGACACTTGTCAGCCAGGACTCAGTCAAATGTGACTCTTTGGAGCCTCCTCTGGTCCCTAAGGCACCTAAAGGCATCTCAAGGGGGTTTGGTACACTGCAGCTCACACTCAGAATTCACCTCTGTGAGCATCTCCAGGCTTGTCATGGACATTGCAAAGCTGCTCTGGGATATTTTTTTTTTTTTTCCTGACAGCCTGGGCTCAGAGCTGCTGAGACCAGCAATGAGACCCTCATGACCCTGTGCACAGTGGCCAAAACCTTGGGACATCTGGCATCTTGCTCTGCTCTGGGGTCAGCAGAGATTATTCCAGCCTATCAAGCTCATCTCCTTCCCAGCCTGGTGGGTGGAAGGCAATTTTTATTTATTTTTTTTTTTATTTTTTCTTTCCACAAGAACACCTTCAGCAAATGGGCCATTTAAAAATAACCCCAAACCAAAGGGGGGGAAAAGGAAACTAATCAATTCAAACCTCACAAACAAACCAAAACCCCAGATAAAAACAACAACAACAACAAAAAAAATCCAACCCAAACCATCCAACCCTGACCCCCATATTATTTTGTAGTGCAAATCAAGTATCTTTTGATCAGTGTGGACTGCTGGGTGGATTTCATAGAATCATAGAATGGTAAGGTTGGAAGGGACCTCAAGGATCATCCAGTTCCAACCCCCTGCCATAGGCAGGGACACCTCCCACTAGTACAGGTTACTCAAGGCCTCATCCAATCTGGCCTTGAACACCTCCAGGGAGGGAGCAACCACAACCTCCCTGGGCAACCTGTGCCAGTGTCTCACCACCCTCACTGCAAACAACTTCCTCCTAACACCCAGTTTCAATCTCCTCTCTGTCAGTTCAAACCCATTCCCCTTGTCCTGGCATTCCCAGACCTTGTCAATAGTCCCTCCCCAGCCTTCCTGGAGCCCCCTTCAGATACTGGAAGGCTACTCTAAGGTCTCCTCAAAGCCTTCTCTTCTCCAGGCTGCAGAGCCCCAACTCTCTCAGCCTGTCCTCATAGCAGAGCTGCTGCAGCCCTCTGAGCATCTTGGTGGCCTCCTCTGGACCCACTCCAACACTTCCATGTCCTTCCTGTGCTGGGGGCTCCAGAACTGCACACAGGACTCCAGGTGGGGCCTGAGGAGAGCAGAGTAAAGGGGTAGAATCCCCTCCCTTGCCCTGCTGCCCACACTGCTCTTGCTGCAACCCAGGACACAGTTGGTTGGGTGTGAGCCCTGCAGAGCAGGGGTTGCTCCTCTGCAACCCTTGGAAGATATTTGTCAGCATAGAAATAGGACTTAAAGTTGCACTTTTTGAGTTTGAGAGGTGGGGTTTGTAGCAGCTGAGTGTTGGGGCTGGAAGAAGAAGGACAAAGGAAGCCTCTAAATATGGATTGAGGAAGGTTGGTAGGAGAATTAGGGGATTATTATCTGTGGGATTTAGTATCTGGGAACCTCCAGCCCCCAACTAGACTTAGTTGAGAATTTGATGTATTTATTTAGCCTTTTTAACTAGAAAATGGTGATTTCCAGGGGATATTTGTAGGGAAAAGGTTTGGTCTTGATGCCTGCTGGTGGAGGATGCTGCAGAGTTATTTCAAACTCTGCCTTAAATAATTGTCTGCGGGTGATGGGAAGCTGCTTTCTGGTGGGAAATTCAATAAGAGCAAAATCAAATTGCTCTGCTCAGCTCAGTAACATCACTACACCTCCCTCCCTGTGAAAATAGGACATTTGGTATTTATTTGATAGGTTTGGATGCTGTAAGTGAACCCAGGCTGCTGGAGAGCTGAGCTACTCCCATGTGGACGTTGCAGCTGGGAGGCAGCAGCAATGCTCCCTGTCTGGAGATGAAGCACGCAGGTCCAGCTCGGCTGGAGGAGGCAGGTTGGGCACTGCTCTTTGCCTTGCTCACCCTGGGGGTATCCTGGCTTGGCTCGGGCTGGGATGTGGCCCCATCTGCACTGAGATTTGCTACTGGAATGGGCTACCCAGGGAGGTGGTGGAGTCACCGTCCCTGGAGGTGTTCAAGGTGGGTTTGGATGTGGCACTTGGTGCCATGGTCTGGTCTTGAGGGCTGTGGTATTGTGTTGGACTTGATGAGCTTTGAGGTCTCTTCCAACCTTGGTGATACTGTGAGAAAGCCAGAGGAGTCCTTCATGCTCAGAGCATCAAGGACCTCGCTGCAAAGGTAAAGACACTGAGAAGCTGCTTTCAGGAGGATATTAAGGAGCTGAGTCATGAAAGGGGTGGGTGGTTTTAGGGGGATGTTAACTTACTGATGCATTACTGCCAGTAACGGGGCTCTGGGGACAGCTGAGTCCACATCTCAGCCCATGCCAGGCTGCAGGGCAGTCCATGGGAAACCTGTCCTGCATGTCCCTCCATGTCCCACCTGTCCTTGCACACTGACAAACTGTGCCACCCTTCAGAGAACCTGCTGAGTTCCTTTCTTGCTGTCCTTGCTTGTCACTTACTGTATGTGCTGGTTCGAGGCTAATTGGAATATTTACCTTGTGCCAGGCAGGAGCTGTGTTATGGGGACAAACAGGTAGGGATAGACCTGGTTTGGGGCCTTCAGAGGCTATGCTTAGGCCTCTTGGATGGCAGAGGCATGGGGAGGGGGGAGGATTGGAGCCCTGGGGATGATAGATTTAGTTTGGGGTTGGGGGAAAATTCAGGGAGTTTGCTTATGGATTCTGTATCTGCCTTGTAGTTTCTATCTGTAACTCTCTCTCCAAATATAATTCTGTTGATTTTTTTTTTTTTTCCCTCCAATTCATTTGAGAGCTTTACTCTGACAGCTCTTTAAACCCATGACACTGTATCCTGAGGAGCAGTTCCCTGCTCAGGTGAAGGATGCTGTCTGCTTACTGCCAGGGATGGGGAATTGAGACTCCTGACACCCTTGGCCACAGGCTCAGAGGTTTCCCTCACATCTCCAAAAGACCAAGAGGCTTCCAGGAGATGGGGACACACACTCACACCCCTGCAAAGCCATGCCTGGGGTTATCAGGTCACACTGTATGTTTCCAACCCTTGCAGGGTGTGACGTTCACTCCCAAGGACCACGATTTTGTTCCACCAGCATTGCTGCCAGGATGAGCCCTTCCCAAAGCCCCAGCTCCAGTCTTCACTGACATCTAGTGGTAATGGGGACACTTAGAGCTGGCAGAGGAGTGGCTGCTCATGAGGCAAAAAGTGGGCTACAATCTTTCCTGCAGGTCCCAACCCTTGGTGGCATGTCTCACCCTTGGGGCAAACCACCCCTTTGCTGTGCACCCCAGACAGGCACCTTGCAAATAGTGTCCCTGCCCCTGCCTTGGCTCTCCAGATGGGGATGTGTGAAGTCATCAAATGCAGGGCAGGGTGAAAAGGCTCACTCAAGGGCTTTTAAAATACAACAACAAACCTTTCCACTGCAGGTTCTCATCTGTGGTGCCCTTATTCTTGCTCCTCCAGCATCCAGGAGCACAGTCACTCTCCTGTGCAAGGAAGGGGTTTGGAACACACCACTGGGGGCAACAGTCATGAGGGTTTCTCAAATCTTTCCCATTCAAAGGACTGAAAAGCTGTGGCAGGAGGGGCTAGCCTGGGTCAGCCTCCATCTGCTCAGACTGAGCTAAAAGCTGTAGAAGAATCAGGGAATCACAGACTGGTTTGGTTTGGAAAGGACTTTCAAAGGTCATCGTACAACTACCCTGCAGTCAGCAGAGACATCTGCAGCTGGAGGAGGTTGCTCAGAGCCCCAAACAACCTGACCTGGGATGTGTCCAGTGATGGGCATCTACCACCTCTCTTGTGCAGACTGAACAGTATCAACTCCCTCAGCCTCTTCTCATGGGAGGGAGGGCAGAGAAAAGGAGGAAAGTGACGAAAGCAGCAGGAGAAGCAGTTGTGAAGAGTGGAGAAATGGAGGTTGGAGGGGCTGGGAGGAGCCCAGCTTCCCAGGGGCTGGATTTCACTTGGTGGAGGTGGGTGACATGCCAGCTGACCTCATCACCCCACCGAGGACATCGATGATGTTGCTCTGCACCTGCAAACCGAGTTTGTAACAAATGAGCCACTGCAGCCACCCAGTGCAAACCATCCCTCAGCACTACCCACATGTGGAGTGGCACTTGGGGCTGGTGCTGACCCTTGCTGCCTGCAGTGACTTTATCCCCTCCACCAAAAGGCAAAATGAAACCCCATTAACTTTGCTGCAGTGCCAACATGATTTTACAGCTTTTTTTTTTTTTTCCCGTCCATACTCTTCTCAACTTCCCCCTGGAAGTGTCATAGAGCCCAGCTCAGCCTCCACATTGCTGAGAATCTCTTCTACAGGAACACATTATTTGATAGGAATCTGCTTGGGGTTTCTTTCTTCCCACCGAAGGTCCTTATCAATGCCCTGCTTGTGTGCACACAGGAGTATGGTTCCCTCCCATTCATGTGCTGCAGATTGGGTCGATTGGCTGCCCTCAGAGGACTATCAGAGCACAATGGCTCAGCCATCCCTTTTCTGCACAACTAGGATAGAAATTAACTGCTTGAATGCCCTAATTCCGTGGAAGGAGCAACAGAGCAAGGAGGACCTGGCCAGGCTCCAAAAGGGAAGGTGAAAAGCTGGGACCCACATCCATGCCTGTGACCCCTGATCTGCAGAGGGCTGAATCATCTCTATTGCAAAAAAAAAAAAAGAGGCTGAAAGACCTGAGGCTGTTTAGCTTGGAAGAGAGCAACCTGAGAGGGAAACTTCTCAATGCTCAGCAAGAGCTAAAAGGTGGAGCGGGGGCAAGAGGATGGGGCCAGATTCTTGTCACTGGTGCACAGTAACAGGACGAGGGACAACAGACACAAACTGGAAGCCCAGAGGTTCCATCTGAACACAAGAACCAACTTCTTTGCTCTGAGGATGATGGAACTCTGGAGCAGGCTGCCCAGAGAGGTTGTGGAGTCTCCTCTGGAGAGATTCCAACCTCCCATGCCGTTGTGATCGTGGGCAAGCTGCTGTGGGTGCCCTTGCTTTAGCAGGTGGGCTGGACTGGATGATCTCCAAAGGTCCTTTCTAACCCCTATCACTCTGTGATTCTGTATCTAATCTAATTTGCTGATTTTCAAGTAAATTAACTCCTGGGCAGGTTTAAAGCCAGGTGGTTCTGCTAAATAAATGTCTGCATCTATGAGAAGAGGACATGGTTTGCCAAGCAGGTAGGAGCCAAGAGCAGCTGGCAGTTGTATATTCCCATTGCTCACTGCAGCCAGAGCCCAGCATCACAAGGCCCAAGGTGTTCAAAGCTGGAAGCTAAATGCTTTTTTAATTGGGATAACATTTATTTGGGGCTGATGCTTTGCATCCAGGATGATTTTCCACCCCCTATTTCTCTTCTTTTCCTTGCCACTAGGAAGCAGAAACTAAAAACCTGTAATCTTCAACTGGCAGGCACAGTGGAGATAAGCTTCAGGTGCCCCCAAGCCCTCGTGGAGGAGTCTTGTTCTTCCAATTTATCTCCACCTCCAGGTCATGTCATCTCAGGGCTTAGCAGAGGTCTGGGGGAAGCACAGAGTGCTGCTGGCCCCCCCATCCCTGCTCTGGGCAGGGGGTTGGAGGGTGGGCTGAGATCCTGAGCAGTGCAGATGGCAGCAGCTCCCAGCAAGAACCCTTGTCCCAACCCCTGCAACTCCACTGTGACACTCAGACGTTGCTGGAGACAATGTGAGAGCCTGCACCATAAACCCAGCCTGGCACCAGCATCCCTGGAAGGACCTGATGAGCACCAAGAAACCAATTTTCCTCATCTCTTCAGGTACTGTAGCTTTCAGTGCTAATTATTGTGTGTTTTAATTCATCCATAACTGATATGATCTTCAAAGCTTTAATGTCTTAACACTTCCACACTTCCAGACTTTTATTCCTTTTTTTTTTTTTTTTTTTTTTTTTTTTTTTTTTTTTTTTTTTTTTTTGCTTTGAACTCCTGCAAGGAAGCCTCTGGGACCCACAGTTCTTGCTTTATGTTTGCTTTTAATCAGCTTGCTTTTCTTCCCCAAAACAAAGATAAATAATACTGCAACAGTTTCTCCTTGGAAAATTCTCCATACTGAGGAGAAGAGAGGGGCAAAGTGGGACTTGTTAAAGGGCCTTTTCATCTGGTTCACTACATGACAAATGACTCTCTTAATTCAGCTAGGAAATGGAAGGGTATCATTTGGCAGTGGTCCAGCCAGCCAGCAGCCTGGGGAGCTATGGTGAAGATGGTGAAAATGAGGTGATGGGGTGGCACATCCCACCCAGTGCCACAGAATCATAGAATGGGAAGGTTGGAAGGGACCTCAAGGATCATCCAGTTCCAACCCCCTGCCATAGGCAGGGACACCTCCCACTAGCACAGCTCACTCAAGGCCTCCTCCAACCTGGCCTTGAACACCTCCAGGGAGGGAGCAGCCACAACCTCCCTGGGCAACCTGTGCCAGTGTCTCACCACCCTCACTGCAAACAACTTCCTCCTAACATCCACTTTCAATCTCCTCTCTGCCAGTTCAAACCCATTGCCCCTTGTCCTGGCATTGCAAGCCCTTGTCAATAGTCCCTCCCCAGCCTTCCTGTAGCCCCCTTCAGATCCTGGAACGCTACTATCAGGTCTCCTGGCAGCCTTCTCTTCTGCAGGCTGCAGAGCCCCAAATCACTCAATCTGTCCTCATAGCAGAGCTGCTGCAGCCCTCTGAGCATCTTGGTGACCTCCTCTGGACTTGCTCCAACACTTCCATGTCCTTCCTGGAGCTGGGGGCTCCAGAACTGCACACAGTTCACAGGATCACCAGCCTGGGGAGTCCAGTTCTTATGGCAGGACATCCTGCAGCATCACAGCAGGAGCAGCCCCTGTCCTGGCATGGGGACACTCAGTGCAGTGAAACACCTGTGGGAGATTGGTTTGTGCTGCTCCAATATGACTGTGTGGGTGAGATGGTGGTTAGAGAGGGCGCCTCAGCGCCCACGGGTGCCATTCCCAGCCAGCAGGACCTAGAGCAGTGCTGAGTTTCCTGGAATTATTCCAGAAGATTAATTTGTTAGCCTAGTGCACAAATCCTGCCCCATGGAGGCTCCTGATGTAAGGATCTCACTGATTGGTGCCTCACTTTGCTGGTGAGCAGAAGGAGTGGCTGATAAGTGCACTCAGAGGGTTTCACATGGCTCCTGGGGTGCAGCCCCCATCCCAGCACACATCTTTGGAGTACACAATCTGCTTACTCCACAGTTCAGGTAGGCTCCAGGATAGGAGCTTGTGGGCACAGACAAAAGAGATGCAAGGAGATGTTGGGGGCAGCTTGCCAGCTGTCTGGGCAGCAGCACTTCATGCCACAGTGCATTCAGAGAGGGATTGGAAACCCCAGCACAGCTTGCATGGGCTGACTGGGATGCAGCCTTCACCAGGAGGATGACTGCAAGGCCCCTTTGCTCTCCTCCTTCCAGAGAAGCCAAGTGGAAAGTTTGGGGTCATTTTTCTGCTTTTCTCATATTTGCTCCCTGCTGGAGCTGATTTATCCCTGTGCTGTGCAGAGGTCCATCCAAGGGACATGCTTTGCCTTTGTAGTACATGAGATTGCTATAAATTATTGGCTTCTTTGTGTCAACTGCAGCCCGACACAGCCCATAAAACTTTCTGGCTATGTTATTGTGCTTGAACATGGCACCAGGCTGCTAGCAGTGAGCTGGCCCACATCCAAAGGAGGGGCTGCCAGCTTGAAGGATGTGCTCTTCTCCAATGCAACACCCCCATTCTCATTTCTAAAATCACCCATGGACTTTGTTAGTCTTGGAGCCTCAGAGGGAAGAACTCTGACCTTGCTGGCACTTGTGCCTTTGGATAGCTACCACTTGCTCCAGTCCTGAGGGTGCCATGGCCAACACTCCACTTCCAACAGGTGAGCAGAGCACCCCACAGCATGCACATGTGAGGCTTGCAGGTAGAATTAGTTTTATTTAGTTGTTGTTATTGTATGTATTTATTTAACCCTGAGTGTAGAACTAACGAGGGCTTGTGGCTGTCCCCTCGTGCTCGGCTCTGGTGAGGCTACACCTTGAGTATTGTGTTCAGTTTTGGGCACTGCCAACACAAGAGAGATGTGGAGGTGCTGGAACAGGTCCAGAGGAGGGCAACAAAGCTGGGGAAGGGCCTGGAGAATAAATCTTATGAGGAGCAACTGAAGGAGATGGGGATGGTTAGTTTGAGGAAGAGGAGCCTGAGAAGAGTCCTCACTGCTGTCTACAACTACCCAAAGAGACATTGTGGAGAGGCTGCTGCTGGTCTCTTCTCACAGGGAATTAGAAACAGAACAAGGGGGATGGCTTCAAACTGAGACTGGGGATGTTTAGATTAGACTTTAGGGAAAAGTTTTTTGTGGAGAGAGTGGTCAGGGACTGGAATAAGCTGTCCAGGGAGGTGGTTGAGTCACCCAACCTGGATGTGTTTAAGGGTGGTTTGGATGTGGTGCTTAGGGCTATGGTTTAAGGTGAATCTTGTAGAGTAGGGTTCTAGGTTGGACTTGGTGATCCTGATGGGCTTTGCCAACAGGATGGTTCTGTGATTGTTGTGATAGGAGGAGAGGGAATGGATTGAAGTTCAAGGAGGGTAGATTTATGCTGGAGATTGGAAAGAAATTCTTTACAGTGAGGGTGATGAGACAGATTGCCCAGGGAGGTTACAGCTCATCCCTCCCTGGAGATGCTCAAGGCCTGGCTGGATGGTCTAGTGGAAGGTGTCCCTGCCCATGGCAGGGGGGTTGGAACTAGATGATCTTTAAGGTCCCTTCCAGCCCCAACCACCTTGTGAATCTATGCAAATGAGTGGTCTCAAGGTGAGGTCATTCAGTACATTACCTGTAAGTGATGTGTGCAGGAGGGCCCGGTGGGAAGCAAGGAGGATCTCACAGGAGCCACAAACAGTGGACTTTTAATTCCAAACCATCCTTCACTGCCTTCAACCCCTCTCCTGCCAGTCCATTTTTTATTTCCCCCCTGTGCAACAGTAATCAGGAGCTAACAAGGGAGAATAGGAAAGGGATCGTCTCACAGCTTTATCTGGCCGATTTCAGCGCTGTAAATTATAGCTCTATACGGTACAAAAAGGAGGGCTGGGATATTAATTTGGGCTGCTGGAAAATCACAGGCCCTCTGCTTTAATTTACTGCTAAATAATAAATGACTTTGTAAGATACTCAGCAACGATAAAGACGCCCTGGTAAATCAAACAGCTCGGCTGCTGCTTCCAGATCAGGCTGTCTTGGATGTGTACTTAAGTGGTTTGCATTGTTCTCACAAAGCAGAAATAAGCAGGCGTTTAACTGATGCTATCTGCCAAAATAAAGGATGAACCCGCGAATCAAGTGGCTCCCTGCAAATCCCCATTTGCATCCGCAGCAGTAAATGAGAAGCGATGCTTCAGGGGATTCTGCGGCGTTCAGATGCAAGCCCCAAGCCTGCCCCGTGAGGAGGAGGTGGATGTGGGCAGTGTGGCTGTCACTGAGAGCAGCAGGTGGGGTAATGGAGAGTTCATATGGGGCTTCTGTTGGGTTCACATGGGGTTTATATAGGGCTTCTGTTGGATTCACATGGGGCTTCTGTTGGGTTCACATGGGGTTTATATAGGGCTTCTGTTGGGTTCACATGGGGTTTATATAGGGCTTCTGTTGGGTTCATGTGAGGCTTCTGTTGGGTTCACATGGGGTTTATATAGGGCTTCTGTTGGGTTCACATGGGGTTTCTGTTGGGGGTTCATGCGGGGTTTCTGTTGGGGGTTCATGCGGGGTTTCTGTTGGGGGTTCATGCGGGGTTTCTGTTGGGGGTTCATGCGGGGTTTCTGTTGGGGGTTCATGCGGGGTTTCTGTTGGGGGTTCATGCGGGGTTTCTGTTGGGGGTTCATGCGGGGTTTCTGTTGGGGGTTCATGCGGGGTTTCTGTTGGGGGTTCATGCGGGGTTTCTGTTGGGGGTTCATGCGGGGTTTCTGTTGGGGGTTCATGCGGGGTTTCTGTTGGGGGTTCATGCGGGGTTTCTGTTGGGGGTTCATGCGGGGTTTCTGTTGGGGGTTCATGCGGGGTTTCTGTTGGGGGTTCATGCGGGGTTTCTGTTGGGGGTTCATGCGGGGTTTCTGTTGGGGGTTCATGCGGGGTTTCTGTTGGGGGTTCATGCGGGGTTTCTGTTGGGGGTTCATGCGGGGTTTCTGTTGGGGGTTCATGCGGGGTTTCTGTTGGGGGTTCATGCGGGGTTTCTGTTGGGGGTTCATGCGGGGTTTCTGTTGGGGGTTCATGCGGGGTTTCTGTTGGGGGTTCATGCGGGGTTTCTGTTGGGGGTTCATGCGGGGTTTCTGTTGGGGGTTCATGCGGGGTTTCTGTTGGGGGTTCATGCGGGGTTTCTGTTGGGGGTTCATGCGGGGTTTCTGTTGGGGGTTCATGCGGGGTTTCTGTTGGGGGTTCATGCGGGGTTTCTGTTGGGGGTTCATGCGGGGTTTCTGTTGGGGGTTCATGCGGGGTTTCTGTTGGGGGTTCATGCGGGGTTTCTGTTGGGGGTTCATGCGGGGTTTCTGTTGGGGGTTCATGCGGGGTTTCTGTTGGGGGTTCATGCGGGGTTTCTGTTGGGGGTTCATGCGGGGTTTCTGTTGGGGGTTCATGCGGGGTTTCTGTTGGGGGTTCATGCGGGGTTTCTGTTGGGGGTTCATGCGGGGTTTCTGTTGGGGGTTCATGCGGGGTTTCTGTTGGGGGTTCATGCGGGGTTTCTGTTGGGGGTTCATGCGGGGTTTCTGTTGGGGGTTCATGCGGGGTTTCTGTTGGGGGTTCATGCGGGGTTTCTGTTGGGGGTTCATGCGGGGTTTCTGTTGGGGGTTCATGCGGGGTTTCTGTTGGGGGTTCATGCGGGGTTTCTGTTGGGGGTTCATGCGGGGTTTCTGTTGGGGGTTCATGCGGGGTTTCTGTTGGGGGTTCATGCGGGGTTTCTGTTGGGGGTTCATGCGGGGTTTCTGTTGGGGGTTCATGCGGGGTTTCTGTTGGGGGTTCATGCGGGGTTTCTGTTGGGGGTTCATGCGGGGTTTCTGTTGGGGGTTCATGCGGGGTTTCTGTTGGGGGTTCATGCGGGGTTTCTGTTGGGGGTTCATGCGGGGTTTCTGTTGGGGGTTCATGCGGGGTTTCTGTTGGGGGTTCATGCGGGGTTTCTGTTGGGGGTTCATGCGGGGTTTCTGTTGGGGGTTCATGCGGGGTTTCTGTTGGGGGTTCATGCGGGGTTTCTGTTGGGGGTTCATGCGGGGTTTCTGTTGGGGGTTCATGCGGGGTTTCTGTTGGGGGTTCATGCGGGGTTTCTGTTGGGGGTTCATGCGGGGTTTCTGTTGGGGGTTCATGCGGGGTTTCTGTTGGGGGTTCATGCGGGGTTTCTGTTGGGGGTTCATGCGGGGTTTCTGTTGGGTTCCCGTGGGGCTTCTCTTGGGTTCACATGGGGTTTATATAGGGCTTCTGTTGGATTCACATGGGGGTTCTGTTGGATTCATATAGGGTTTATATAGAGTTTATATGGGGCTTCTGTTGGGTTTATATAGGGCTTAAATAGGGTTTGTAGGGAGGGTTATACAGTGCTTAAATAGGGCTTGTAGGGAGTTATATAGTGCTTAAATAGGGCTTGTAGGGGGTTATACAGTGGTTAAATAGGGTTTGTAGGGGGGGTTATACAGTGCTTAAATAGGGCTTGTAGAGGGTTATACAGTGCTTAAATAGGGCTTGTAGGGGGTTATACAGTGCTTAAATAGGGTTTGTAGGGGGGGTTATACAGTGCTTAAATAGGGCTTGTAGGTGGGTTATGTAGTGTTTATAAAAGGTTTACATAGGGTTTATATAGGGCTTAAATAGTGTTTATATGGGGTTTATATAGGGTTTCTAAAGGGTTTCATATAAGGGCTCTATAGGATTTATAAAGGTGTACATAGTACTTACAGGGTTTAAATAGGGCTTATATGAGGTTTATATAGAGCTTATATAGTCTTTAAATAAGGCTTTATACAGGGTTTACATAGATTTTTATATAGGCTTTATATAGGGCTTATCACACAGTGCAGCTGGAGGAGGGATGGATAAGTCTGGAGGAGATCAGGATTTGGAGCCATCACTTCTCACTCTTCACCCTGCATCTACAAAGTGACTCTGAGCTTGTCCATTCTCATAGAACCATAAAATGGCAGAGGCTGGAGAGGACCTCTACAGAACACCTACTCCAAGCACCAGCCAAAGCAGCATCACCTAGGGCAGGCCACACAGGAATGAGTCCAGGCAGGTTTTGAAAGTCCCCAGAGAAGGAGACTCACCACAAGAAAGAAGATGGTGCACTTCACAAGAAACTGTGCAATCTGAAGTGAGATAAGAGGTGATCTGCAGTGGGGATCTGCTTGGGCACACACAAATGGCCATCTGCCTGCCCAGGCTGCCATACAGGTCTGTCTCCTCACTCAGCAAGTGCTTTGCTCTCCTCTCAAGGTCCATTTGTGCCAGGCAGCAGTGGCAGAGCCACTAATAGCATCTGCAAGAGTGGCAGGAGCTCTTGGGCAGCTGTAAGTAAGATGGATGTTGAGCTCTCGGAGCACAGCCCTGGGGATCAGGAAGGCGACGTTCCCGGTGTGCCAGGCTGCAGCTATTTGCAAAGGCAAGTTAGAGTCAAAATGATGCAATTAGAGTCTAAAGTGAACCTAAGATGTGGATGTGGCTGGTTTTGACATTTATGCTGTGTTGTTTGTTATGCAGATTGGCCAAACTCTATAGGAATGGCACAGAAGGAGATTGCAAAGGGCACCAACTCATCTGGGGGACCCATACTGGAAGGCTGTCTCAACACACACTGCGTAGAGCAGCTTGTTGGGGTGGTGGGAGAGGCAGCTGGGGACATGGAGGGGCTCTGCAAATGGTGCTGGTGCCTAGCTGGTGATGGGATGAGGGTGACAGTGCTGGTCCCCAGAATGCAATGTGAAAGAATTTCCCTGGGATAACATCAGCAACTGGAACTTCAGCCTCTGGTTGCCTTTTTACTGCAAGGGTACAGGATGCTCCTGGGTGGAAAAGCATCAAATGCTCTGGAGTATTTCAAGGGCATTTCAGAGAGTGCCTAGCTGAGGACACAATAAAAAAAGGATTGCTTTGGTCCCTTCAGAGCTGGCCCCAGCTGCCTCCTGTCTCTACACTGCCCAGCCTTCCTCTGCTTGGACAGCAGGTTAAGGATGGTCATCACCCCCAGCATTTGCAGGCACACCAAACGCCTTGCTGCCAGCCTGCAGAGCTGCTCTTGTCAGAGCTTTTATGGCAGGACAAGAATAACAACTGCTGGGCTTGAGTTCTGTCCTACAGGCATGCCTGTGCCCAAGAAACACCACCTCTGAGACCCAGCTGTGCTAGTGAAAGGAGGTAGCATCCTGCAGTGTTCTGTGGCAAGGACACTGCTACCCTTGCAGATGAGCTGGTTGGGCAGTTTGGGGTGGACTTGCAATTCTACTTTGGGGTGTGTTTCACAGAAGGGTGGGGATTGGAAGAGACCTCTAGACATCATCTAATCTAACACACCAGCCCCACCCTGCTAACACAGGTGACACAGGAATGCATCCAGGATGGTTTTGAAAGTCTCCAGAAAAGAAGGGTCCACAACTTCTCCGACTCCAGCACTCCAGCATCTTTGAAGTAAGAAAGTTTCTCCTTAAGTTCAAGTGAAACCTACTGTGTTGTAGGTTGTATCTGCTGCCCCTTGTCCTATCACTGAGTACCACTGAGAAGAGCCCAGCCCCATTCTCATGACCTCCACTTTGTAGACACTTCTATATAGCTCCATGAAGAGTTCTGACACTGTTCTGCAGGCATTCGTTTATGCTTGCAATGCTGAGCTGCCAGACAGCAGAGAGGAGTTCAGGGCTGGGCACAGTTAGTGTGGGCCTGAGAAGTTCAGCAAACCACAACGTGCTGCTTGGCAGCTTGATGCTGTCTGGTGGAAGATAAATAATACCTGGCACAGCTCATGTGAGGGAAGCGCAGCCACACGTTACTGGAGCTGGCAGAAATTTTGCCACAATTAATTATTCTTCCCCAAAGCCCCTGGTAGGTGGGAGGCAGCAGCATGGATGTGCTGCCATCAGCAGTGTGCCTGCCCACCTCAGAGCTCCTCATCAGGTCACCTGCTCTGAGATTTCTAATCTCTGCAGGAAAGGACACAAGCCCAGCTGGCTCCATCTGAACTGTACACACAGACTGCCCTGCTGGTAGGTTGATGGTAGAGAAACTACCAGCTGGGGACAATGACAAGAGAGAAAACCTTTCCCCCAGCACAGCTGGATTTGGCTGAGGATGTTTCTCTACAAGCAGGTGAGTTTGAATAGCAATTGATTTGCTACATGAACCTCTGCAACCTTCTCTGCAGCAGAGGATTGGGAGCTGAGGAGATGCTGATGGGAGTAATTCCAGAAGCTGCTGGGCTCTGTGAAAAGGGGAATATTCACTTTGTTCTCCAGGTTAAATCAGAGATGCTCAAGCTTTCAGCTCAGCACTGCTGAAGCCCTATGGTAAGACAGACATGCACACTTTGAGTGCCTTGGGCTCAAGTGTCTAGGTGACCTCTCCTGCCACATGGTCAGCTGTCACACCCTCCATCCAAAGGGACACACCTTTTGGTCTCTGCTGGCCACATTTTCCAAGCATGAGGGTGGATAAGGGTAGAACAAGAGGACACAGTCTCAAGCTGTGCCAGGGGAAGTTTAGGCTGGAGGTGAGGAGAAAGTTCTTCACTGAGAGAGTCATTGACTGCTGGAATGGGCTGCCCAGGGAGGTGGTGGAGTCAGCGTCCCTGGAGGTGTTCAAGGCAGGTTTGGACGTGCCACTTGGTGCCATGATCTAGTCTCGAGGGCTGTGGTGATGGGTTGGACTTGATGATCTTTGAGGTCTCTTCCAACCCTGGTGATACTGTAGCCCCAATCATAGCTTTGCTCAAAGAGTCCTGCTCAGGAGAGCAGATGAAGTCTCCAGGAGAAGTTTAAGTTGCACATTAGGGTTTTTTTGTTGGTTTTTTTTTTCCCTAACACAGGTTGTCAAGCTCTGGAACAGGTTACTCAGGGCAATGATGGAGTCTCCATCACTGGAACAATCTGAAAGCCATATAGATGTGGTGTTGAGGGACTTGGAAGCGCTGGGTTAATGGTTGGACTTGATGATCATAGAATGGTAAGGTTGGAAGGGACCTCAAGGATCATCTAGTTCCAACCCCCTGCCATAGGCAGGGACACCTCCCACTAGCACAGCTCACTCAAGGCCTCATCTTAAAGGTCTTTCCAACATAAACAATCCTGTGATGGAGCAGCTGCAGTAGCTAATGGCCCCATCACCAGGACTTGCAGCACGGTGCTCTGCCACGTCCCACACCACTGCAGTAGCAACTTTAAAGACAGAAGGATCCAACCCTGCCATTGATCAGGCTCCCAAAAGCATCTAAGGATCCAACCCCGCCGTTGATCAGGCTCCCAAAAGCATCTACTATTTTCTTTTGCTAACACTGCTGAAAGATAGGACAGCTCCAATAAGCCCAGAGCTGCTCAGTTGTAATGTGGCACCGTGAGGAAGGGCTGCACAAAAAACCACATCTGACAGCGAAAGCATTTTGCTGGAGCACAGCATGGGGAAAACAAATCACTATGGCATAAACGAGCAAATCCATCATCAGCAGGAAGAGGAGGAGAGAATTGGCTTAAGGATCCATGTATGAAACTGTGACAGCAATCATACTGCAGACCTGTAAATGTCAAGGGGGGATGAGTATGGTTTAATAGCAACAGAAACACTGCTGAGTTGGGCAACACGTAACAAAGCAGCTGGATGGAGAGATCTACCTATTGTCTGCTCCCTGGAAAAAGAAGAGGGAGGTAATTCAGGTTTGTGCTTGATCCAGTGTGTAAATCTCAGAGAGGTAATGTTTTTTAGCAAAAAAGGTGGTGTTGGGGGAATGAGAAAGGAATGAGTTTGTTTTCAGAGCTGTCCCTGCCACCAGGCAGACAGCACAGGTTCAACTGTACAAATGAGATACAGCACATTGAAACCTCTGGAAGCATCACAGCGAGGGAAAATGAAATCACAGGGGTCTGTGGCAGCCAGGTGGGTGCTGCATGGGCCCTGACTCCTTCCAGCAGCACCAAAACGAAGGGCAGAGACAAAAGAGGGTGTATAAGAGGGAGGAACACAGCTATGGTATGCAACATTAGTCATGAACTGCTTGCCCAGGGATGTGTTTGAGGCTTTGTTCCTGGAGACATTCAAGATCAGACTTGATGTGGCCCTGGGCAGCCTATCTAGTTGGAAGTGTCCCCACTCAAAGACAACTTTTGAGGTTCCCTTCCAGCACAATGCAGTCTGTAAATCTATGAAGTGCTTTTGCTTTCAGGCTCTGCACACACATGTCCCCGTGCCACCCTGATACCCTGGCCAGAGGGAAGGGAATGTCTGCCTGGAGAAGGCTGCCTGGTTGCTTCCTGCTCCTGGGCGCCAGGCTGGAGTTAAACAGGGTGGGGAGGGACTGGTAGGCCCTTTAATATCTCTGTAAATCCCACCTCCTTTGTGAGGGAGCCCGGGGTACCTTTGCAGCCTGGTTGGCTTGTTCAGCCCTGCAAGGAACCTTGTGTGGCCACTGCATATGAGCCGGCAGGCTCCAGCCTGGGGCAGTCTGGCTGCAGGGCTCTCCCACCACGCTCTGGGCACCTTCTGGCACCACTAAAGGATGTCGCTGTGATCCTAAGAAAAACAACTATTGAGCGTTCCCACATCTAACATTAAACTACCAACACATGAAAAACTGTGCCAGGAGAGAGGGGAACATCCCCTGGCTTGTGACCGCTGGTCAAGGGGAAGAGGGGAAGGGTTTTTTACCTCGAGCAAGACAGAAGCAGGTTCTGTAAAGTGAGCTCCTGAAACCTGTGGCTATTTACGTTTCCATTCATCCCTTTGTATCACAATTCTGTGTGCAAAACGGGGATCGTGACCTCCGATTTCGCAGGGACCGGGGAGACGTTCCTCAGGCTTTGTAAAACACTCTGCCTGCACATTTACAAGCACCAGAAGAAAAATCTGAAGCAAATGACCGCTTTAGTATTCCGAGCAGGCTCTCAAGCAGCACACAGGCAGCACGGCACCGGGCTGCACACGGCTGATGGGAAACCGGAGGATTGAATTACCTGCTCAGCAGCACGGCACGGAGCTGAGCTGGTGGGACAATGAGTTGTCACCGTGTAAGCTCTACCACCCTTGGACGTGCTAGCACCGTGAGGCCAGGCTAAGGCTGTGCAAACCTGCAAGCAAGCGAGGGTTTGCCAGCGGTGTGCTTGCAAACTGCTCTTCCCACCCCACTTCTGCATGTGCAATTGAGCTCTCTCTGTGTATTTTAGAGAGGGTCTGTTAAAACGTGTTCTTGCAGAAATAAAACTAAGTGTTTATCCATTTTTAATGAGAGAGCTGTGGTATGTGTGTTGTACTGGTTGTCTTCTGTTTGGCTGCTTTTACTGCAGTGTCTGGGAGAGAAATTTGTCGATTAATTTACAAGTGAGGTACCTTTATTCATGCTGAAAAGCTTCTCGTGCTTAGCCAGGAGTGGGGCTATCAGAGCCACTGAAAGCAAAGCACAAATCAATGCAAACAGACAGGCTTGAAAACCTCCAACAGAAAATTAGATCTAAATTCTCTTCTCCCAAGCAACAAGTGATTAAAAAAAAAAAAAGCAAATGGCCTCAATTTGCACCAGGGAATGTTTAGGTTGGATGTGAGGCACAATTTCTTCCCCAGGAGGGTTGTCAAGGCCTGGAATAGGCTGCCCAGGACAAAGTCCTCATCCCTGTAGGGGTTTGAAAGCAATGGAGATGTGGTGCTGAGGGACATGGTTTAGTGGTGACCTGGCTGGGCTGGGTTAATGGTTGGAGTTGATGATCTTAAAAGTCTCTTCTCACCTAAAAAAGAAGCATGGCCAGCAGGGCAAGGAAGGTGATTCTCCCTCCTTATTCTGCTCTCCTCAGACCCCACCTGGAGTACTGTGTGCAGTTCTGGAGCCTCCAGCACAGGTAGGACATGGAACTGTTTGAGTAGGTCCAGAGGAGGCCACCAAGATGCTCAGAGGGCTGCAGC
>VWZE01013823.1:310246-330640 GCA_013396675.1 Eubucco bourcierii | reverse complement strand
CCCTGCCTCATACCAGCCAGCCTCACCCGTGCCCAAGATCAACCCCCTGGCAGGCTCCGTGCTGGGGTCCATCCTGTGCAGTAACAGGTGTGAGCATTCATGCAGCCTTTTGATGGTCATGTATGATACTGCATACAACAAACTCCTTCCAAAGCCAAGGACAAAGCAGCTTTTGGATCAGTTCCTTCAGTGTGTGCTGAATCTTCTGAGAATATTCTAGCACAATGAAACTGCTGCTGCCCTTCCTCTGCAGGCAGGTTTGACAGATGTGGAAAGCAGAACTGAAGATATGTTGCACCTATGTTTTTTTCTTCACTGTTTTCTCATCTGTTCACTGTTTGAATTCCCAGAGAGCATAGCAGGGAACACTGAGAGCGTGGCTTTTTTACTTGAGCACGTTGTAAGGCTTTGGTGGAAGCTGTGTATTGTGTTCTCTTGTTAACTCTTGTGAGTCTCTTTACTGTTTGGTTTGCCTCCTGCAGCTGGAAGTTCAGCCAGGGTCACAGCTCAGGCAAGCAGGTGCTCCCACAAGGGCTGTGGGGAAGTCTTGTGCTGTGAACCTGGCACCAAACTCAGCCTGGCTTCAGCCAAACATTCTTTGCCAAAATAAACAAAAGCACTTTCCCTGCTTCTTGTTTGGTGATCTGGCTTACAGCAAGGTCACCCCAGATAGTTTCTCCTGTGCACTTGAGGAGCTGTCAGACAGTGGGAAGAAGGTGGTGCTCCTTAAACCAGCTTTGCCATCAGACTGTCTTTTGTGCCTGGCTGTAACTGGCCTGCCAGCTCTCAGTGCAGTTTAGGATAAAATTAATTCATTGTTGCTGAAATGGGAGACCTTCCCTCCACCCAGCTCCAGAAAAATGCTTTCTTGGCTCAACCTAACCTGACACTGGGATTTGTCTGTCCCATCTGTGAGCAGATTTAACCCAATGAAGCAGCAAAAACAAATTGAGAAGAGAAAAATAAGTAACTACTCATTTGTCTGGCTGAGGATTTTCCTGTCAGCTAACTTTTAAACAGCAAAGTGATTTCACAGTGTAATTAATATGCAACATATCCATTTGCAGGAGAACTCTGGATCATGAGCTGCCTGTGCTAGCCTTGTGGGGTCTGACTTGAGCAGGCTGAGCAGCTCTGATGCCAGTGCCAAGCTTTCCCCTGCAGCTTGCTTGCTGTGGCTGAACCTCTTGGTTGTTCCTTTTCAGGTGGCTGGACCAGAAGATCATTCTGCAGGATGGTGAGAGTGCTTTTTAGGTTATATAGAAAGTAGTTTTACCTAACTAGATGCTAAACATGAATAAAATCCTGTTCTCAACGTTGACTTTTCTTCTTTGTTTCATATTTGATACTTGGTGTTGTGTGTGAACAAAGGGGAGAGATTTTTTAAGATGCTGCAAGGGAGCATACAGGCAGGCAGGTGTGAAAAACTCCTGCTTTGGCACTTGTCACCCGTGCCTAGGGCAGATGTGTAGTGCCCTGGGGATCTGTCTGCCCTCTGGATCTGTTTTGGGGATCCGTTGGGGTACGTCAGTCTAACTCAGCAGTGCTGAAGGATGAGAGAGCATCTCCTGGGTGTGCCAAGCTGCCGTCCCCACTAGAGGGTGTGAAGCTCTGCGGAATGGTTTGCTCTCTCTGAAGCTGGAGAAGAAGACTTCCTTTAAAGGGCCGTGCAGGCAGCGAGGCCGCGGTGGGATTAGTTGTGTTGAAGATCCCAGCTCTGTGCGTTGGCAGTGGCCCAGGTTGCTCCTGCCTTATGTAACCGTCAGCCGGGCTCCCTGTGTGCTCCATGTGATGGTGCTCAGCCCCAGCTGGTGAAATCATTCCCAAGCAAGTGTGTGTGCCCAGGGGAGGCAGCTCTGCTCTAGGTTTGGTACAGTAGGTGCTGGCCTGCAGTGTGGAGACGTGGAAGAGGTTGCTTGGAAGATTAATTTGCACGTGGCTTGTTGCCTTTCCTTCCACCCAGGCAGGAGAATGTGCTCTTGGTAACAGCAAGTAGTTAACTTCTTGCCTGCATTGCAGAGCCTGGCTCCTGGGTTTCCTTTCACAGCAATGTCCACTTGATCTGCAGCTCTCCCATACCAAGGTTGAGGCCAATGTGATGTGAAATGCTGGAGAGAGTCCAGGGAAGGCTATGAAGTGATGTGGGGGACTGGAGCATCTCTGTTGCAAAGAAAGGCTGAGAAAACTGGAGATGTTTAGCTTGGAGAAGAGCAGCCCCAGAAGGGATCTTCTCAATGCTCAGCAAGAGCTAAAGAGGAGGATACAAGAGGATGGGCCCAGACTTGTCAGTAGTGCCCAGTGATAGGATATAGGACAAAGGGCACAAACTGGAACCCAGGAAAATGAGAAGAAACCACTTAGTGATGGAGCATTGCTAGAGTCTTCTCTGGAGATACTCAAAACCCACCTGGATGCAGTCCTGAGCAACCTGCTGTGGGTGGTGCTGCTTTAGCAGGGGAGTTGGACTGGGTGATCTCTAGAGGTCCCTTCCAGCCCCCACCATGCTGGGATTCTGTGAACCCCAGCTGCCTGCTGGGTTGTATGTGTTCATAGGAAGTGCTGCAGAGATGCTTAGCTCTTGGTGGCCAAACTGGCTTCTTGGCCAAGTACAGGACTTCTCCCTCACTAAATTGAGCCTTTTAAGTGTCACACTCAGACTGAATTCCTGAGCAGAACTGAGCCCAGCAGTGCTGGTTTTGCTCCAGCATTTGCAGTGCTTGAGAAGGACCCAAAGGAGAGATGACAAGTTCAGGATTGCTCCAGATGGAGGTGTTTGCTGGTGCTGGTGGGGCCTGTGGATGTTCTGGAGCTTGATCTTTACGTTCAAGAGGAGAGTGGTTCTTGGCTGAAGCATGGTGTCTGCCGGTAAGTGCTCTTACCACAGCTGGCTGGAGGTCAGAGTGGAGGCTGGCTAGAGAGCAATGTGCAGGGAGGCTGCCAAAACTGGGTGGTGCTCTTGGGGCTGAGGATTGTGAGTGCTGAGGGTGGGGAGGTGAGAGGCTGCCTCCAGGAAGGGCAGTCCTGTAACAGCTTATCTGCCTTTGCTTTGTTTTTCAAGGAAGTTTCACATCATTTTGACCTTGTGGCACAAATAATGTTGATGTTTGAATTCAGAATGGGTCAGGGAGCAGCTGGTCACCATTTGCCTTTGGAAAAAAAAAAAAAAGAACAGAGAGGGGAAAAAAAAAAGTTCTTTTCCCCCAGCTTCTCCTGGGGAATGCTGTGTCTTCATATGCTCATATGCACATGACTGCCAAGCCTGGTCCCCAGCCTGTCCCTGAGTCTCTCAGAGGTCTTGCTTTGAAAACAGTCCAGTGGCTGAGGCTGTGAGTTGCACTAGAAGTAGTGTCACAGTAAAAGCCCTTTCAGGCTGGCAGGTACAAGGAGAACACAGCCTTCACCAGCTGGGTGTGCTGAGGTCTCTGCTTAGCCAGCATGCAAAGTGGATTAGAGCCTGTAAACAGCCCTGGTCTGAGGAAAGCACAACCGCCGGGAGAAGTGGGTCAGTCGGGTGTTGGGGCTGGGTAACCTGCAGGTCATGCTGAAGTAGCTTCCTTGTTTATCGGCTGGAGTGACTCAAATTGCCTTGTGAAAGTGGCCCGTGCCTGTCTGGAGCAGGGTGATGCATTCCTTGTGGCTGCTCACCTGCTCTGGAGTCTCTGGTGCCCCCAGGAAGCTGTGTGCACCCTGCAGGCTTGCTAAGCACTTCCCTGCTCCGTTTTCCTGCAGCTTGAAGCTGCTGTGAGCCCCTTAAATAGCAATTGAGAATTGATTGTCAAAACAAAGAGAGCAGGCAAAGACCCTCTCGGGTCAGCGCTGGTATCACATGGATATGTTTTGAAGCCTGTGCTGTTTCACTTGTTTTGCCCACTAATGGAACAAAGTTAACCCTGCTCTGGTTAGCTCCAGGCTCTCCCAGAAGCAAAGTGGTTTTAAACTCTGTGGCCAACAGGGTGTTGTGCCTCTCTCCCTTCCTGCTCTCTCTAACCTGTGTGAAAGTGGGCAGTGACAGACAACTGGGCTGCTCTGAGGATTTCACACATCCCCAGCAGGTCAGAAGTGGCCATTTGAAGGGTGACTGTGAGGAGTTGCAGAGGGACCCGGGATGGGTGTCGGAGGGGACGGAGGTGTCTCTGGGTGAGCTGCACCCAAACAGCCTGACCTAGACATCTCTCCAAGTGTTGTTTTTCTTCCCTGATTGTGAAGGAGGGTGTGTGCAAAGTGCTTTGGTCACCACTGTGGTGTTTGTTCAAGCACAACCTGACTTGGAACGTGAGTAGCTGTCTGGAGGAGCCTCATTTGCCGTTTGCACCCTGCTGGCTGCAGCAGGCTGGAGACTTTGCACTTGACTGTGCCATTTGCAAGCTGTTCCTTCCTTCATGGAAAAGAGTAGCTTATCTCACGAGTACAGGAGTCCCCTGAGCTGTGAGTTATCTGCTGGGACATGCTCCCCACGCTGATGGTGAGCTGAGCAAGCAGGCTTTGTTGGAGCGAGGCCTTCACTTGCTGGAGGGAAGGGAGCTCCTTGGCAGGTCACAGAGCTGGTGTCCTGCCCGGGGGCAGTGTGGTGCTGTCCCTGCCCGTGTTGTCTCTGGGGCTCTGCAGCTACCGATTCTTCTCTGCCTCTGGCAACCTTCTCAGAAATGGCTCCGTGGATGGGAACAGCTCTGCTCCTTTGTCTGGGGGTGTGGGGAGGCTGCTGTGCTGCAGCATCTGACCTGTTCTCCCAGCCCCAGCCAGCTCTCCCCTGCTTTCCCGTTGTGCTCTTGGACCCCTGTTTCCCAGCACGTGGGATTTCTCTGCTCAGCTCCCCCTGTGCCCTACCATGGTTCCTCTGGGGACACAAGACAGGAGCTGCTCCAGTGAGAAGGGAGCTGCAGTGCTTAGGGTGCTCAGCTTGGGCTGGCTCTTCCTGCTCCTCACAGGGAGCTGACACAAGCCACCTACCTGCCTGTCAGAAAAGCATTTTATTGCTGCTAGGCTAAGGAGCTAGGCTGGCCCACAGAAGGTGCTGGGGGGCACTGAATGAGCTGAATCTCTGCCTTTTGGCAGCGTCAAGCCCTTACATCAGCTCTGTGGATTGGGAAGCCAGAGCCTTGGTGGTTCTGCCTGTCCTAGCCTGTGCACAGCTTCTCAGTTCCTCCATTTCTGACTGGTGAGGTCATGCTCTGCATCTCCCATGGCTTTTTGGAAGAAGTTCTGCCCATTGTCTTTTTTGTGGGGAGATTGGGATCCATCCTGCAACATAAAGCCAGGGAGTGGAGCACAGGCACTGCTTGCAGTCTTTTCCCCTAACCAGGGAGTTGGTTTAGGTTTCTTTAATGACTTCTTAAGTAGTTGCTTTTACTGCAGGGGAAAATTCTGCTGGACTCAAGACCCTTAGTGCTGAAGGTGAAGTCAGTGAGCTCTGCCAGCCAACTGGCAGCATCTGGTCCTTGCTGAAGCTGCTCAGCACCACTGCCCAGGACAGCAGGCAGCTCTGGAGTGACAGCAGCCAGATCTTTGGTACAAAAGCAGGTGGGTGTGCACTGAATGCAGGATGGCAGTTGGGGCACCTGGAGTTTGGAGATGCTGCCCTTTCCAACAGGCAGCTGGTTCCTTTTCCCTGGCAGAAAAGTGACACCATGGCAGGGCTGCAACAGCATCACCGTATGTGAGGGTCAGCATTGGCACAGTAGCATCAATGAGGAATGACTTTTGGGAGAAGTCAAACCTCAAGTCAGGCCTCTTGGACCAGGATGCACCAAAACCTTGATGCTACTCAAACACAATGGTCAACCCCTCCCTGCCACAGCTGCTCTATCCTTACCACTGCCACCCTGTCCTCACTGCTGTCACCCAGTCCTTACTTTGGCTACCACAGCAGCCCCATCCCCACCACAGCCACCCTGTCACAGAGTGACAGGGGTTGGAAGTGACCTGTGGAGATCATCTAGTCCAAACTCCCTGCCAAAGCAGGTTCACCTAAAGCAGGTTGCACAGGATGGCATCAAGGTGGGTTTGGAATGACTTCAGAGATGCAGACTCAACCACCTCTCTGGGCAGCCCATTCCAGTGCTCCATCACCTTCAACATAAAGGAGTTCCTCATGCTTAGATGGAACTTCCTGTGTTCAAGTTTGTGCCCATTACCTTGTGTCCTGTTGCTGGGCACCACTGGAAAATTCTCTGGGACAGGGAAAAAAAAAAAAAACAAATGCTTTAAAAGCCTCTCCACTGGCAAGTTCTGGTTGCAGGTGCAGTAAAAGCCATCCATGTCCTCTCTGCTGAGCTTGCAGGCACCAGTGATAGCAGACAATGCCACACACAGCTCTGCCACCTGCCAGCACTGCCTGACAAGGAGGTTTGGGCTTGATAACCTGCTGGACCAGAGCAGCCACGTTCATCTTCCTTCCAGACTAATCAGGAAAAGAGAGAATCAGTCTTAGAGAAGGTGGTGTGGGCCTGTCAGGCTTCTCTCAGCAGAACAGAGTGCAAGGCTGATGGGTTTTGCTAGGCACTGCATCTCTCTCTGCTTTCCAGCCTTTGGAAATCACAGAATGGAGTTTGAAAGGGACCTCTGGAGATCACCTAATCCAACCTCCCTGCCAAAGCAGGTTCACCTAGAGCAGGCTGGACTGGAGTGTGTCCAGGTGGCTTTTGAAAGTTTCCAAAGAAGGAGATTTCACAGCCTCTCTGGAGACCTCCAAAATGTCCTCAGAGCTGGAGGCTCAGCTCATAGAGAGTGAAGCATTCTCTCCTCACCAGCCAGCCCAAGAAAAGGGGCACAAGCCAGAGCCACCCATCTCCTCTTGAGTTTCCACATCACATCAGTCCTCCAGGCCCAGTAATTATTCTCTCTCTTCCAGGCATAGTCTAAGGGGGATGTTTTTTATTGACAGGATGAGGTTTCTCCTCCTAAATAATGAATCTTGGTCTGGCCATCTCCTGTGTATCCTCTGACTGAAAGATGCTGCCTGGGAACAGAGAGCTTGAAACATGATGCAGGTTCTTCTTGCAGACCTTGATCCCAAATTTAGTGCTCTACAATTACAGATCCTTTTTTCTTTAAAGAAAAAAAAAATCCCCTGAATCTGGCCTGTTTTGGGTTTTGGTTGGGTTTTTTTTGTTTGTTTTTTTTTTTTTTTAAGTTGGAATTTTGGGAAAGAAAACCTGGGGCTGGCCAACAGGCCATAGAAAGTGTGTGAAAGTAAAACCCACAGTGAGGCAGCTTGGCTGGAATCTGTGTTGTGTCCTCAGCTGAGTGGTTTGTTTTTAGCTGGCCCAGACACTATGCTCTGGATGTAAAGTTTGTCTTTATACCCAGCCCAGAGGGATGAGGGGGAAAAGGACCTGCTGCTGCTTGCAGCAGAAAGGGGTGCAGAGTCTGAAACCCCAGAGGTGCCCAGGCATAGGGGATGAGTGAAGGTGCCCTTTTCCTGGCTGTGGAGTGGAATGATGTCTGATGTCTCCCATGAGATCATAGAATCATAGAATGGTAAGGTTGGAAGGGACCTCAAAGCTCATCCAGTTCCAACCCCCTGCCAGAGGCAGGGACACCTCCCACTAGCACAGCTCACTCAAGGCCTCCTCCAACCTGGCCTTGAACCCCTCCAGGGAGGGAGCAGCCACAACCTCCCTGGGCAACCTGTGCCAGTGTCTCACTACCCTCACTGCAAACAACTTCCTCCTAACATCCAGTCTAAATCTCCCCTCTGCCACTTCAAACCCATTGCCCCTTGTCCTGTCATTACTAGACTTTGTCAATAGTCCCTCCCCAGCCTTCCTGTAGCCCCCTTCAGATACTGGAAGGCCACTCCAAGGTCTCCTGGAAGCCTTCTTTTCTCCAGCCTGCAGAGCCCCAGCCTAGTCCTCATAGCAGAGCTGCTGCAGCCCTCTGGGCATCTTCATGGCCTCCTCGATAGTTAGCAGCATTTTCCCTCTGATGCAATGTAGCAGAGCAGTTGGTGCCTTTGGCCACGTGTGGCAGCTTGGCTTGCTCCTGTTCCACAGGTGAGAAAAGCAAGGTGTGGATGGCCTGGCCATTGGGTGTCTTTTGTGCAGGCACAAAGCAGCCATCTGCTCTTCCTGGTGCTTTCTCCTCCCGGAACTGCGAGCAGGAGGGCAGGGGGAGGGCAAGCAGCTCTGCAGAGACACACAGCTCTGGGGTGGGGAGGCCATGGGGATCAGCAGTGCCCTGAGGCATCCTGCAAGGTTCTCCATCTAAGGGAGGTGTTGCCAACTCTGTGACCCAGCTGAACAAGCACTGGTGTGAATTATCTCCCTCTCTGGAGATAATCAGAACCTGCCTGGATGTGTTCCTGTGTGAGCTGCTCGAGGTGATCCTGCTCTGGCAGGGGGGGTTGGACTGGATGAGCTTTTGAGATCCCTTCCAGCCCCTGACATTCTGTGAGTCTGTGAATTATCTCAAGGGCAAAGACACAGGCTCCTAGTCTGAGGGCTGAGTGGAGCCAGGGTGGCAGCTGGGCCATCCAGAGCAGGCTGGGAGAGGGAGATGAAGCCTGTGTTGCTGTGTGGGGATGGTATTATTTTTAACTAGGGCAGGGTAGATTTAGATTAGACATTAGGAAGTTCTTTGCTGTGAGGGTGGTGAGACACTGGAACAGGTTGCCCAGACAAGTTGTGGATGCATCATCCCTGGAAGTGTTTAAAACCAGGCTGGATGAGGCTTCTGAGCAACCTGATCTAGTGGGAGGTGTCCCATGGCAGGGGGGTTGGAACTAGAGAGATGATCTTTAAAGTCCTTTCAAACTCAACCCTGTGATTTTCTCTGCCCTAGTGGTGTCTCCTTGGCCCTCTCCATGCACAGCTTTTGCAGTACCCTGAGGGCACAGGGCTGAGCAGAGGGCAAAGATTGCCAGCGCTGTGCTGGATGGTGCCACACTGTGTGTGACAGCTGTGTCCAGGCAGCCACATCTTGGTGTGCTTGTCCAAGCCCAGGAGTGATGATGGAAGGTGGGCCAGAGACTGGCTGTGCCCTCCAGTACCAGATGCTGGTACAAAGCCAGCTGCAGAGCAGCAGCCAGGGTGGTGACCCAGCCAAGCAAATCCTTTGTCAACTGAGCATGAAATGGATATTTATGTGTGGAAGTCAAAAAATAATGAGGAAGGAGGCAGAGCTGTTTGCCTATGCACCCATGTTTCACTTCAGCTGGAGACAGCCAATCCTGAGCACTGGCTTGCCTGGGGAGGAAAGCCAGACCCCATGAGAGGGGAGCAGGTCCTCTGTGGGCAGGGGCACCTGTCCTGGCTATGATGGATGGAACCAAGGGGTGGGCAGGCAGCTGCCAAGGTGTGAGTCAGCAGTGGGGAAAACTGCTCTGACCCCCAAAGTACACCCCAGCAGGTGCCTTGCTTTGCTTCTCCCCTTGCACTAAGCCTTAGCTCCCATAGCCACAAGGACACTTTTCTGCTCTGCCAGGTCGATCCCCAGGAGCTGACCAGGAACCAGCACCCAGCACCATGCAGGCACACGCCAGGAACTTGGCCATGCTCTGAGGTCACCTTCTGTTCTCCCCTCCTCTGCTCCTGCTTTGTGTTTAGGCTGGAAAAGCTCTGGTGTCTGTACCTTCAGCAGGGACAGGAATGGGTTGATGCTGCCAGCGTCTTATGCAAGGCACTGAACTTTGCATTGTCAGAAGAGGAAATGCCTGTACTTTTGCCCTGATTTGTACAGGAACTGAGAGCATGGAGATATGGGGCTGGGTAAACTGCCAGAGAACTGCCTGGGCTCCACCTTTCCTTCCTCTCCACCACTCACTGAGGAGGCTCCAGCAGCTCTCTTAAAGCATAACACCTGGGACTAGTGCTAGCAACCATCAGTCCAGCCTAGATCCTTCCACCCAGCATCACTCTCAGCCTTTAGTGAAGGTTCACTTCTGCTAAGAGGCTGCTTTTAGCTGCTCCCTTGAGAGCTGTTTTCAGGCCTGGCTGTAGTACTGGTGTTCCTTCAGCAGCAGCAGAAGTCCTGTGTTCACTGCACAGGCTGCAGGAAGGTCAAAGATGATGATCTAGATGAACCTTGAGGTCTCTTTCAACCTTACCATTCTATGACAGCCAGGTGTCTCACTGCTCTGACCTTGGGGAAGGAATGAATTGTTTGGGGCCTTAGTTCCCACCCATGGTAGGAGTTCATTTTAGTCACTGTGCTGTGATGATGAAGGGGATAAGCAAAAAAAAAAAAAAAATTTAAAATCCATCTTAAAAATAGCTATGTTTTTAAAGCTGTAGCTAAGAAATCTGCCCTGGCTGCAAGTTGGACTTTGGAGCCAGAGGTGAACAGGCTTAATTTGAAAGCTATTTCTTAAATATTTTAAAAGCTGCCTGGAATAAACTGAATGCTTCCGAGTAGTGACCTAAATTCTACTGGCTGTAAATTTCATTAGAAAGTGGATTTGTGTGCCTGCCAGGAGCAGGCCACTTTGCAGCTTCATTGATCTGCCCAAACCATGTGTTGTGCAAGTGCCTTCCTCAGCAGATTTTTAAAGAGCTCACTGCTGCTTGCTCCTACCCCCGAATGTGCCTTGTTTCCTTGTTATTCTCCTCTCTTCCTCTCTGCCTCTCTCTCTCTTTCTGGTGCAAATGCATCATTTGTTTACTAATCACGTTGCATCCTGAGCTGAACAGAGTCAGCCCACCCGCTGCGTGGGCAAGGGTAGAGCGGCTGGGAAGGAAAATGTCACTCTCCTTCAGTTCACTTGATGTGCATTGCTCTCAAATGCCCATCCCACGCTGAGGAGGCCAAAGATTTTTGCCAACCCCTGCAGCTCTCTGCTCTCCTGCGAGGTCACCTGTGGTTCTGACACCCCCTCAAAGCAGCTTCCTTCCCTTCTGCTGTCCCCAGAGCTGTCTATCCCTGTGCAGCCACAGCTCTACATCTTGTGGGGAGGTGTGATGGTAGCACAGATGGCATATTCTGTGTCTTACCAGGGAGATGTGGCACTGCCAGACCTGTGGATGCACGAGCAACATGCATCTCCCCAAGGCTGGGCAGGGGCATGCAGCTGGTGCTGAATCCCCTTTGCCACAGCAGTGTGTTTGCAGCCCACCTGCCCGCGTTAGAAGTAGTGCAGGGAGGCTCTGTGCAGCCACCACAGGGGCATATGGCCTGTGTGAAACAGCAGCTGCTCCTGTGCTGTGAGGCATGGGCTGAACTAATGGCTGAAGGAAAAGGTGATGTGTCCCTGTAGTCCCCAAGCTGGGTACCCAGCCCTGACTTCCCCATGGCAACCCTATTCTGGGGCTGTTTCTGCCCCCCACCACTTCTACCTTTGTCTCTGCATGAAGCTGATGAGCTCATGGGGCCCTCCAGCCTAGGGACAGACCATGTAACTGCAGCAAACCTGCTATGCTCCATCCATGTCCTCACCATGGCTCCAGGAGGGTTGTGCACCCTGGGCACTGTGTGGAGCAGGCAGAACGTGGCTGAGGCAAAGCAGCAGGAAATAAAGGACTAACCAACAACTTTGTCCTACAGGAATGAAGTGCTGGCACCCAACAGGAGCTCTGACAGCTCTTCCCAGTTCATAGCACGTGGCAGACCAGGCTTTCCAAGAAGGATTTTTCTATGTGAGCACAGTGCCAACATTGCCAGGCTGGCACAGAGAGCAGATGGTCCTGGCAGCAAGGCCAAAGGTGGATTTGGATGCAGAGTGCATACAAGGTATGTCTAAGGGAATGGGTTGTGCCTCAGAGAAGTGATCTCCAAAGGGGGAGATTACAAACCATGGGTTTTCCTCAGGCACCTCCAGAGATGGAGCCTGTGCACCTGGGAGCATGGGAAAGACTGAAAATGCCCCAGACTCAGCAGGAGGGGTGGCTGGTTTCAAGGGTGGAGGTTGGAGAGAAATATTCCTCCCCCTCTTCTAACCCATTGCCTGTATGTCTTGCTTATGGCTGAACACTGGGAAGAGAAGTCTAGGGGATCCTCTGGTGCTCTTCTTGGTGTATGGGTGATGAAAGTGGGAAGAAATCCCTGTGCTGGAGCTGTGGAACATGTGGGCTGTCCTGCCTCCTGCCAAGGACTGCCACAGAAGGGGTTTTCTTGGGCTGGGTTTGACAAGATACTGGCAAGGCTGGCCCAAAGCAGCAGTTGCTTTCCCCTCCCCATGGGCTGCCAGCACAGTTGATGCCCAGGAGTGGTGAACCTGGCTGTGCCCTCTGCTAGGAGAGAGGCTGCACACCTCTGCTGTACCACGGTGAGTTATTTTGGGAAGTCAAACCCAAGGTTTGAACAAAGAGGCCACAGCCTGGACCAGCAGTATGGGGCTGCCCTGGGGACAGGGCCTTGCTGGCTGTCAGCATCCAGACAAGGGCAGAACTCATTGCCCATAAAGCTGAAATGCTCTGCTGGTTTCCTTGCTTCTCTGCATCCCTGCTGGCATCGCCTGTTATTTATGTGCTTGATGTCCAAGGAGATGTGTGGAAGGTGTCACTGAGGTAATGGACCAGGTCCTGCTCCCTCCTGCCACCAGCACCTGAGCTTTTCCATACTCAGGCCAGTGATGCAGGGTTTCCCCCCTGGCCATAGGTGACTTCTGTCCCCAGCTAAAGGAAAGGCAGGGAGGAAGGAGAATTGGAGGCAGGAGGTCTCCTGGGTCTCTCCTGTACTGTTTTTTGGGCAGTGTGTGGGTAGTTCAGCCCCTTTGAAGCATTGACTCATAGACTGGTAAGGTTGGAGGGGACCTCAAGGATCATCTAGTTCCAACCCCCAGCCATAGGCAGGGACACCTCCCACTAGTACAGGGAGGCACACTGTGTGAAGGGAGGCACACAGTGTAAGCTCACCCATCTGTGCCCATTAGAGGCACTGGGGACTGCACTGACCATGACAGGTCACTGGGCTGGCACTGGGAGATGCCCTGCTTTGCTCCTTTGCCCAGCACAGTGATGCTGCTCAGCAGCCCAGAGCCTGCCTTCGTGGCTGGAGCTAATGCACTTGTTATAAGGGGTGGCCAGAGGGCAGCTGCCAGGGGAATGTGAAGTGTTGGAAGCATCCCCAGAGCAGCAGTTTTCTCTCTGCAACCCATGAGGGGGTTAAGTAAAAAATTAAATGTCTCCATCTCCTTCCTTGTGCTTTCTCATCTCCACCAATGGAGCTGAAGATGGGGGAGGATTTTTTTTTTTTTTCCTATATTTAGCTTTGGAGAAATTGCTATAACTAATCGGCTTTAGGATACTGGGCTCTCTTTTATTTTATCTTCTTCTGTCACTAAGACCTTGTCATGTGGCTGTGGACTGCAGCTTGCTGGTTCTTTCTCTCTCTTTGCCAGGCTCAGGTTGTTTTGGTTTTTGGGTTGTTTTTTTTGTTTTGGTTTTGTGTTTTTTATGGAGTCAATTAATAACCCGTAAAAATAACACCTCCAGCTGTTCCACTTGCAGCTGCCAGGCTGGAGTCTAATTACCCAGCCTTGGATCCCAAATCCTGCTTTGCATGTAAAAGTGAACAGTGAACAGGAGCAGGCAGAGGAGATGGCAAAGCCAAGGAAAAAAAAAACAAAACAAAAAAAGGAATGCAGTTTGGGCTGCTATTTTTAGCCTTTTCAAGACAAACATAAAAAGACCCTTAGGCTGCTTGTGTCCTGCTGGATCTGATCATATGCACAATATTGTTCCCATGCCTAAGTGCAGCAGCCAGGGTGGGCTGGGGTTTATTTTTGGCAGTTTGCTTGTCTGCATGTGAAGCCTCTTCCTGGGTTGGTTTGAGCAGTGCTGTGTGGATGTGTCTCACATCCACGATCTGGTGGTTTCCCTCCGATCACCTGTGGGTCTCTGTATGAGGCTGAATGTGGCAGCGCTGGGTGGGATGGGGAGGGAAGGCAACACAGTGTGGAGCTTGTACTTCACAGAGTGGTGCTTAAGCAGTGCTCAGACTCCCTCAAGAAGTCCTTTCCTACCAACTGAGATGTAAAATGATTTTAGCAAGAGCATTGGTGGAATACAATGAACTCTCTCTCATGGCATCCTGCCTTGCACCCTCTTCTGCTTCCCAAGCGGAATTCATTAGCTGAACCTGCTGGGCACTGCCACTCTGGAGCCTGGGGGGGGGTCTGCTCAGCTTCCTCAACTGCCCACACTGCCTTATTCAGCTGACTTTTTGGGTACTCAAGACCTCTCTCGTTCCTTGCTCCCTGTAGAGGTGATGCAGAGAAGGCTCAGGAAGGTCCCAACATAGGGTTTTGGGGACAGGGCACTAAGGAAGCACTGATCTTGTTTCCAGTCTCTGTCCAGGCAGCTGTACTGAGCCTTTTCAAGCTGTGCTTGGTTCTTTTCATCGTCAGGCTGTTGTTTAACTCAGACTCTGGCTGGTTATGACCAAAAGCAAATCAAACACAACAGCTGTTCATTAGCTAATTTGAAACACTTAGTGGTCACACATCAGTCTGTCACTACCAGCTTGAAACCACAACTCCAAATAGGCTTCCTGTGCTGGAGATCATCTCTTTCATTAAACCCAGTGATTCTGAGACTGCTGTTTGGAAGCTGTGACTCCAAATAGGCTTCCTGTGCTGGAGATCATCTCCTTCATTAAACCCAGTGATTCTGAGACTGTTGTTTGGAAACTACCCTCAAAACCCAAAAAAAAAACCCCAAACAAACAAAACCCAACAAACCAAAACCCACATCCCACTTGCACAGGGGTTGCAGAGCCAGTGCTTGACTCAAAAGACAACTCTACCTCTTCCTTCTCTTCTTGGTGATGCCCTATGACAGAACAAGGGGCAATGGGTGGAAGTTGAGGCATAGGAAGCTTCATTTAAACATGAGGAGGATTTTTTTCACTGTGAGGGTGACAGAACAGTGGAACAGGCTGCCCAAGGGGGTTGTGGAGTCTCCCTCTCTGGAGATATTCAAAACTCGCCTGGATGTGTTCTTGTGTGATCTGCTTTAGGTGACCCTGTTCTGGCAGGAGGGGTTGGACTGGCTGAGCTTTTGAGGTCCCTTCCAGCTCCTGACATTCTGTGATTCTTCTCTGCTCAGGCTGCCCCTCCCCCATGCTGACAGCTACAAGAGCCAGGAGGTGTTAAAGAAGTCATCTCTCATCCCTGGAGAGATGGAGCCAGACCCTCAGTGGGTATCCCTTCAGTGGAGCTCTGCCACCACTTCACTTAGCCAGGGCAGAGGACACTATCAATCTCCTTTCAGTCTTGCCTAGCAAAGAGATTGCAAAGCTGGCCTGCTGCATTAGCCAAATTAATTCCAGGACAGAGAGCCAGCCAGCGCTGCTCGAGACCCAGACAGATTAATGCTGCGGCCATGTCAAAACCAGCATTGCTGCTGCCAGGAGGTAGGCAGCCTTCTGCCCAGCAGTGCCCTCCATCTCACACTTCCCAGGAGCACCAAGCTCGCTGGGATCAGTGACGCTGACAGCTCAATTGAAAGGAACATCTGTCTCTAAACCTCGCTCCCCATTCAGGCCGCCGCCGCCACTGGGTGACATCTTTATGCGTCTTGCTCGCCTGCTTTAATCTCCCTTGCACAGGCTCGCCTGTGGAGCACAGGAAGAGCCCTCCCCTGTGACAAGGAAAAAGAAATTAGCCAGCAGATTGAGCCCGTGTAGCAAATAATGAGATTGCCTTGGATACAGGGCTGGAATGCGTGCGAAGAATTCTGCCGATCAGGGAAGATAAGCAGCATTTCCAGGGTGTCATAAGACTTCTGGTTCTTGTGTGTTGTCTGAGAGACCTTTAGATGAAGGCTGCCAGCTCTGGACTTACCCAGAGAGAGTGTGATTTGAAAAAATCAACCCTGGAATAGCTATACTGGTGGTTATTTTGGTGTGCAAGTGCCTCATAATGATACGCCTTCAGGCGGGGGGAATAAGCTGTACAGATCCAGGCAGTGTGGCACTGGGGGAGCAGCCACCACAAAGCAAAGCTTGTCCTGACTGAGTTCCAGTGAAAGGCCCAGTGTCTGCCCACAGGGTGCAGACCCAGTGCACCCTTTAAAAGGAGCTCAATTTGTGGAGAACTTTTAATAATAAGTAATTGTTTCTTATTACACTGATGGTATTTAATATATACATATATATAAACTGTCAGCGTTTTACAGGCAAACAGGGACCTGGAGAGCAACCCAACAGCTGGATTCAGCACTTGAAGTAGATGAGAGTATTTGTACTATCAGGCTGATTAAAAAGAGGGATAGTAAACAGCCTTTGGGTTTATTTTTACAGGGAATTTATTAGACCCTGCATTTGCTATGCTTCTTGGCTGAAATGGGTATTTATCTAAGGACTGAAAAGTGTTATTAAGGAACTGATCTGACCCAGGCAGTCCTTTAACTCACTTAAAGAGGTGACTGGTAACAGGCTGTGCACTCTGAGTTGGTACCAGGCAGCTCCTGGGCAGTGATGGGCACAAGGGGTGTTTCTAAAGGCAATTAGAAAAATTTGGCATCCCCAGCAGCCCAGTAAACCTCCCTTACTTGCAGTTCCAGTTCCTTGTATTCCAACTTCAGCAACAATAAAATATCCCAGCAAGTAAGTTATCATCTGAGTGTTTTTCCCTTTGCACTGGGAAAGAAAAAAAAAAAAAAAAAAGGTGAGTTCTTGCTGGTATTTTGCACACCCTATGCCACCTCCTGAGATCTGAAATAATCCTGTGGGATCCCCAAAGGGCTTCTCCCCCAGGAAGGGAGCTAATGCCCTGGTTACAAGTATCCAACATGGGTATTGGAACGAGTGTTAGATTTGATGCTTCATCCTCTCTGCTGGCTCCTCACGCTTTAATTATTTCTGAAGGAGCAGCTCCCCCCTTGTGCACCACCTGTTCTCTGCTTTGCTCAGGAGCAGGGACACTGAATTCCATGCAGGAAGCCAAGTATGGTTACAGGCTTTGCAATGAGAGGCTGTGAATAGAGGCTGGGATGCTTTCCACACACTCATCCCAATTCATCTGTTTTATGAATCAGGACTTAGTCCTATTTGCTGGTGGAATGTTTGCTGTGTCAATGGTGCCTGTGCTCTGATGTCAGCTGCTGGAGGCCAAGAGCTGGCAGCTGGTGTCTCTGGCCAGCTCCCAGCCTACAATTCAATTTTCCTATCAGTCACTTAAGAAGAAAGGGGAAAACATGACTGTCTGTGGCACCAAAACGTAAAGGGTTCAGGTCTACAAGGACATTTAAGGCCTTTATACAATGTGACACATGGGGACAGTTAAAAAAGAATCAAATAATGGTGTAAAGTTAGCACACCTTCACTTGGACTGCACTGAACTGGAGTAAACTGAGGCCAGTTTAGCCCTTGCTAGAAACCTCACCTTCTAGGTTTTGTACATTAACATCACCTCTCTGAGTGGATCTGATGGATCTGCAGGCATTTGACTCTGTCCCAAATCTTGTCATTGATGGAAAACTACCACAGAGCTCAAAGGTGATTCCCCTGGGAATCAGGGGATCACCTGGGAAGTGAAGAACTCTTTCTCATCCTGACTTACTGCATGGCTTTTCCTGCAGCAGTTCGTGAAGCTTGGTATTTATATCTGTATCTTGCAATTATTAATATCTTCCTGCCTATTACAAAGGGCTTTAAGATCTGCAGAGACCAGTGGAGAAATTTCTCCTGCTGTGTACTTTCCCCAGTATGGTTTAGACAAGCAGCTTACAAAAAATCCCTGCAGATGTCACAGACAGCCCTGAATGAACTTAAGAGTGCCACAGCTCCTTTAGTTTTAACAGTAAGGAAGTGAAAGAATTCACACCACCTCACACCCAGCTCCGCCATATGCTGGCTTCCCAGGTTAACAAAGAAAGGAAAAATAATAGTGACACCAGTTAAGTACCTATAAAGCATTTAGTAACAACTCTGTGTAAACCAGAATTGCATTGCCCCGGGGCACAACTCTGTCCCATTAGCTGTTTGTCAGTCATCGTGCTTATTTTAGCTGGAAATGTTGTCATTTGGGACCTTTTTCATGGTGTTAAAGGTTTGGGAAACAGGCATTTATTTCAGTGTAGCTGGTAGTACCAAAAACAAAAGAAAAAAAAAATCCACTTGCTGGGACTGATGTATTAGGGAGCAGCTCTTGAAGAGCTCCAGCATATCAGAACTCAACACCTCACCCCTCTTTCACATCCTTTTAATAAACATCCAGCTTAGCTGCAAGACCTTGAATGAACACGTCCTCTCTTGTTCAGAACTCCAAACAACCTCCTCTCTTCCGTGCAGAAGCTGCAAAGATGAGACCTGCTGGACAGTAAGTAGCCAAGACCATTTCATTTTTAGTCACTCTGTGATGCCAACAAAAGGCACCAGAGCAAGTCCCTGCCTGCTGAAATTCCAGAAGTTTGCACTGAATTACAGCAAGGCCAGAGGCATTTTGAATGTTTTGTTGTACACACCGGTCCTGCACTGCTCCCAGGCATAAGTTAGTTATTATTAAGGATAAACTACCAAAGGTTCTCGTTCGCTGCCCTGGCAATACTGCCTGAAACACAATAAACGACTGGGCTTGGAGTTGTGTAACCACAGTTCCTAACGTGAAGGAATGTGATCCAGGAAAAGTGGAGTGGAGTGACCGACCTTGCATAACGTCCCTGAATGCCCAACTGCCCTTCATGTCTAGCAAGCAGCACTCCTCCTTTTCTGCCAATATCGAGCGGTTGGCACCTCCAGCCTGCATCCTCTGGGCTTTACTTTTCAGTTTTCTTTAAACATTTCACCCACTTTTTTTTCTTTTTCTTTTTTTTTCATTTACATTCCTAATGCTGCACTGCTTGAGCTTCCACAAGATGTGTAACAGGACTATAAGCAGTAACAGAAGTATTTTAAATCGCAGCGTTTTCCTTTTCTGTGTGTGTCTTGTTAAAATGATTGTTTCTTCAGAGGCAAGGCACCTACCATGATTGATGCAGACACGACATCATGGACTTCCACTTTAATGCTTTCACTCTATCAATAAACTTCAAGCACCTTTAAAAGTCAAAATAAAGCTTTTGGAGTTACATGGTCATTTGCTTAAATTGCACAGTGGCAGTAAGAATTAAAACACTTCCCAGAGCCTAAAGAGAGGAATGTTACGAACAAAGAGGAATCTGAGTGGGTGTAAATTCCTTGCCCTGCTATGCTGATGAGATTATATCTCAGGCTTTCAGAGCAGGAAAAGGATGTTACAGGCGTAATGGCAGGGCATATCAATCAGATAACTAAATCTAATTACAGAGGTACTAGATTAACTAGTTAACTTCAGCTAGATGAAGGCAAGTGGCCAAGTGCTGTGACAGAAACCAGATTCAGAGAGGCAATTTCTCAACAGATTAAACCTCTCATGATGACTAGTCTCAGATTAGACAGCAGACTCTTCCTCACTAACTTTAAAGGACACATGGCTTGTGTAAGAGAAAACTGTAGCTGAGTCACTCCATTAATAGTAACCACAAATTCAGTTTTCCTAGAGAAAGGATCACACTAAAAGGACACGATAATGTGTTTAAATTTTAGTAGGAAGATTTATTTTCCAGGGGAGTAAGCCAGCAATAAAACATGTTGTGGGAAAACAAATTGCTTTAATAGAGTCACTGAAGGGAACAGAGGCCCTAACTTTCCAGTCCTCCTTTTAAGACAGTCTGTGATACACTGGTTCTGTACAAACAAGTTCATGCTCTTAGTACATCATAGTTAAACTGTTCTGGACGTGGTCTAGGATGTAACTCTTTCAGACATCCCAAACTGCAAAGCACCCCAGGCTTGGTCACTGCTGGCCAAGAACAGAGACAGATGAAGTAGGAAGGTGCTCAAGTGGTGACTGAGGCAGGTCCCCGAGCTGGGCCCTGTGCTCCTGAGAGTTCCTGCTGGTGGGGCAGAGCTGGGCACCTAGAGCTCCCTGCAGTGCCATGCCTTTGGAGTGCCTGGCACAGACAGATCCAGCATCTCCTCAGGTGATTAGCCTAAACGGTGCAACTGCTTCCTACTAATGAAATGACAGAGTGCTTTGTCCTTTATCCAGCAGATACCATCTGTGGTCCTTTGTCCTTACAAGCAGCAATAAGCTGTATCCCAGCCAGGTCTTTAGGGCAGTTTCCCTCCTGGGTTTGCCCCATCTTGAAGCACCCAGTGCACCACTGCAGCTGCCCCATGCTGTGGCCATTACTCTGGACCCTTATACCTGATCTTACCTGGCACCCACTCACAGCCCAAGGAGCCACAAGCCCAGGCAGAGCTGTGGCCTTGTGACCAGGAGGGGTGGGTAGAACCACAGGATTGTTTTGGCTAGAAAAGACCTTTTGAGTCCAACTGTTAACCCAACACAGCCAAGTCCACCACTAAACCATGCCCCTCTGCACCACATCTACATGTCTTTTAAGCAGCTCCAGTCATGGGGACTCCACCACTGCTTTGACAACCCCTTGAGAAAGGGTCCTCGGTGGCACAACTTGAGACTGTTTCCTCTTGTCCTAT
>VWZE01013823.1:280104-310198 GCA_013396675.1 Eubucco bourcierii | reverse complement strand
CCTCAATGCCTTTCTTGGAGTGAGGGACCCAAAACTGAACCTAGCATTTGAAGTGTGACCTGCCCAGCACCCAGTACAGGGGGCNTTTCCTCTTGTCCTATTGCTTGTCACCTGGGAGAAGAGCTCAACCCCAGCATTGCTCCAACCTCCGTTCAGGGAACTGTAGAGAGCCACATCTCCCCTCAGCCTACAGACTAAGCCTACAGTTCCCTCAGCTGCACCTCATAAAACTTGTTCTCCAGACCGTTCATCAGCTTATGGACTCTCCAGCACCTCAATACCTTTCTTGGAGTGAGGCACCCAAAACTGAACCTAGCATTTGAAGTGTGATCTGCCCAGCACCCAGTACAGGGGGACAGTGACTTTCCTAGTCCTGCTGGCCACACTATCGCCATACAGACTGGGACGTTGCCGGCCACCGGAGCCCATGCCAGCCGAAATTCGCTACCCGCGCCCACGTCCTTGCGCAGCCTCTCGCAGCCCGTGCCCCACGACCCGCAACACGCATGCCCAGCGCCAGCGCGCCCCAGGCAACCGCCGGGCGCCATTGCGCGGGCGCAGAGGCAGCGCCCGCAGCCTCCCTCCCGCCTCCCGCCCGCGCATGCGCAGCCCTGGCCGGGGGCCAAGCGCCGCCCGCACCCTGTCACCAGTAACAACAGGCGGCGGCGGCCGCTCGGCGCCCCGCCCCCGCCGGAACCGGCGCGGCGCTGCTCAGCGCCGGCATGAGGCCAGAACGCGACCGGCCGGCGGCACGGAAGGAGGTAAGAGTCGGCGCGCGGCTGTTTGCCTCTGTCCTCCCCTGTACCGTTTCGCTCGTGTTTCTTGCTCCTCCCCGCCGCCCCTTCCCCTCAGCTTCGCTGCCGCCGGTGCGCTCCCCCGCGGCAAGTTTCCCAGCGTCCTACCCCTGCCTGCTGTTCACCGGCTCCTCGGTGTCCGCAGCAGCGGGTTGGGGCTTCGCGGTGAGCCCAGAGAAACTGGATGCTGGTGACCGGTGGTGGGGCTGGGGGGTTACGGCTCGCATGTGGGTCACGACAAGTGCCGAGGCTTCCGTTCCCTCCCGGGTGGGCGGCCCTGTTGGGATGCCCTCGGGGCAGCGCGGGGCTCTCCCGGCTCTGGGCAGCCGTGGCCACGCTGTCACAGGTGTCCGCCGGATCCCGCCTCCGGATCCCGCCGGCTCCCGGAGCGTGCCAGGGATGGCCCGGGGGGACCTGGCGGGGAGAGGGCAGCGTGGTCCCGGAGAGCAGCGACAAGAAACGCCGAGTTTCTTTGTTGTGTAACTCTTTTTGTCCCAGCTTTAGAGAGGGTTTGCGGGTGGACGTTGGGGTTTTTTGCTGATTCAGGTGTTTTTCGTTGAACTCAGGGTAGTCACGGGTAAATTCCTCGCTGGAGTAGGATGTCGGGTGAACTTTGGTGACTGGAATATATCGCTGGCTGCATCTGCTATCTGAGGAGCCGCCGTGTTCCTCAGCTGGAGCTGATAAGCTGCAGCGCTGTAGATAAAATGTGAACGTGTGAGAAACAAAACGAAACCCGAAAACAGTCGAAGTAAACAACTTTATAAACCCATTTCTTGCACAAACAAGCCTGGCTAGCAGCCCACGGGTACATCTGTAAGTGCTGCAGCCCGTGTTTTTCAATAAACAGAATTAAATTAAAGAGTTTGGGTCAAATGCTTGGCTGGGGAAAGCAGATGCAGAGCCTTGGGAATAACTCCTGACTGTTCTGCCAGAGCATTCCTTTTTTCTCTCCCTTTTTGGCTGTATATTGGAACGTTTGTATGTAGTTTCTCTAAATTTTCCTCCCCAGCTCTCGTAAGTTTCTCTTTCAAAAGTCTTAATCCATTTGCTTTGGGAATGATCGCTTAGATGAACACTTAGATCAGTGTGCTGTAGTAAGCTGTTGTTCGCTTTCTGAAAACAAAGAGTTTGTAACACTTGGAATGTTTTTTAACCTCCATTTTTTTTGCTGTTTTTTAAGGCAGTCCCAATTCAGAATGCCCTATAAGCAAGGCCACCCCCTTACCATACTGGAAGCCTGGGTGCTGCTTTCCTTCCTTTACTGGTGTGTGTCAGTGTTTGGTTCTCAGCAGCAGCACAGGAAGTCTCACCATCCTGAGGAAGAGTCATAAAGGCCCTTGAAGATTGGTTACTAAAACTGGGCTTGAAAGTGTGCTAAATTTGCATCGCCTTTAGAAGAAATTATAAGTCATTTCTGACAAAAATATACGTGGCTTTGCAGGGCCCCAGTGCCTCCCCCAGGAAAAGAAAAAGCCATCAAGGAATTGTGAAGGATTTCCTGTAGCACTGCTAGCATGATATCATGCAGAGAATGATTGGAAGAGAGGGTTGGAAATGGCTTCCTACATTTCACAGATGCTTTTAAACATTTCTTTTCCAGGTTTGAGTTGAACTGACCAAACTGCAACCATGGTGCAGAAGTACCAATCCCCTGTGCGGGTGTACAAACACCCTTTCGAGTTAATTATGGCTGTAAGTATATTTTTTTTTGCTGTACTTTTCTTTCTTGACACTTCCTGGGGTTGCTAAGCACTTACTGGGCTCAGTTTGATAGGTACTGTAGAGTGTACAGATCTGAAACTGAGCACAAAAGATGTGTTTTGATGGTTTCTTCTCTACTCGGAGTATATTTTACATAACATGTTCCCTTTTTCTCCCAAAGTTTAGCTGTGTTCCATAGGTTTGTTTTAAAGTTAGTGCAAAAGTAGGCTCGAAGTGTACTTGCCAGTTGATTACTGGGGGCAATCTGTTCTAACATGGGAGAAAGTGTCAAGAACAGTGATTAAAAGATTACTGTGGTTGTGTCTTCATCAGTTTACAGGATTAGAGAGGGCACAGAAAGCCCTGAAAGCAAGGATAAACCTGAATGAAAGAGAAGAAAGCGTTCAGAACTGGTAGTACTTTGAGGGGGAGGGAAAAAAAAAACATTGCTAGGGAGACCAGAGAGATGAACAAAAAGCCTGTTGGGTGTGTAGTTGCTAATTTGTGTGTTTAGTGTTACAGATAACAAGAAAAAAAGAACCTCCAAAAGCCTAATTAGGTTCCCTATTCTTTCTCCTTCTCCTTCTCCCTCCCTTTTTTTCCTTTAGAAAACAAAAAGGAAGTAGGTATTTGACATTTTAAAGTACATTCAGCCAAACCCACAGCTGTGTGGCTGTCATGAGTTAAAAAGAAGAGTTGAGGAGAGCAGTCAGGTCAGCTACTACCTGATAAAACCACTGAAATAATCATCTTAAACGGTAATTGTTTTATTCTGCTTGCTGGAAATACTATGTTTAATGGCTCCAGAGGAGAGTTTTAATAGTGTTCAGAGTAAATATTTGGATAGATCGCATGGTTTGGAGTACAGAGTTTCTTAGAGAAGTTATCCTTTGCAGTCACAGGGTAAAAAAGGCTTAGATCACTCTGCAGGGAATACTTCAATTTGTTTTTATCTTATTCTTAAAAGCCTCCAGTACTACACAGACAGGTCTTGCTCTTGCAAACACTGCAAGGCAGAGAGTGGTTGTTTTCATGATCAGTGAAGAATCGAACTGTGATATGTGTAAGGTCTTTTAAAACCTCACTGTACTTTGACAGGGAGGCTTCAGCTGGTTTCTAGTCTAAAACTGATTGTGTTTAACATCAGCCTTCAGTGCAGTACACTGGTACTTGTTTTCAGTCAACCAAAATGAGCTTCTTGGACAAAATTCTCCAGCTGTTTGCTGCACTGACGAGTCTTTATCTTGCTGTTGAACTGATGGCCAAAATTCTTCACTTAAGTTGTTCCTTCATGGCTATTTTCAGTCAAAATGCTGACCAGGACCTTTAACAATGCTTTATTGGGTATAATTAGAAATGCTTCTGACCATATTAGCTTTGAGTTCTCAAACAGTTCTGTATCTTGGGGGTAACATTTGGAGAATAATCTTTAACAAATGTTCTTATATGAAAGCTTTTCTCCTTTGGAAAGAAAGAGGCTTTACTGCATGCACAACTAGGAGAAAACAATAGCAGAAAAATTAAGGCAGTGAACTAAGAGGAGAAGAATGGTTATAAAAAGAAACAGTCTGCTGAAGGAGATTCTTTCAAGGACTGGAAGTTTAGTGACAATAGGTGTGATTTACTTTGTCAATATCAGGGCTGGATGAACATCCTTCTCTTGCCACCTTGCTTCTGCTAGTGCCTTTTAAACTTGTACATTTCCAAGGTGTGATCTATCAAAACTGTTCCTGTGTTTTCTGAAGTGTGCAGAGGAGTGCTTCCATGAGCCAAATTCATAAAGGACATAAACAGTCCATGATAGCTTGACACTTTTTATTACTGTTTTCCCTTGGTGAAAGAGGGATTGCAGAAGTTGAAGTATTTCTGGAAGGAATATCTGTGTCAAATGTTGTGCTCACTGAAGTGGAAGGAAGTATTATGTTGCATATTCTCAACCAAAAAAAAGTGCTATAATGTTACCCTAACAGGACCAGCAGCTCTCCTGAAATGAGGAACATATCCTTGTATGTATCAAGCTTGAATTTAAAGAACCCCCAAAATGACTTTGTGTTGTGTTTGATTTTTCTCTCTTCCTCTCTCCTCTTTCCACCCTCAGCTAGAGGTTTGCTTATGCTGGAAAGGCTGTTGGTAAGAAAGCCTCTTGAAGAAACCTTTGGTCAATGTGGCAGCACAGTGCTCTTCATGCTGAGCTGTCTAACAAAGCTCAGCTGTTTCTGGCCTGGGTCTTGTTGCCAGGTCTCTAGCCTGGGACCTCAGCTTTGTCTCAGTGTCTCAGTCCAATAAATATCTTGGAGGAAAAAAAAAATGAAAAACTGCTTTAATAAAACTTTTAAAGATTATGGAGTCTATTTTTTTCCCTATTAGCTTAGGGAGGTTTACATTTAAAGCAATATAGGGACTTTGCTGAATAAGTAGTTCTTAATATTAAAAGGCAGTTAAGAATTTGATATATAATACTTATAAAATTTTGAGCCATCATCTTCCCTTCCCTGAGAGTTTCATGGCTCCAAAGAGGCAATTAATTCTATAGAGCAGTAATGAAGATCACCAGTGTCAGCCAGGACCATGTGGATTGTAAAGATTTCCGGGTTGCTACATGTTCCAGTTACAAATTGCAACTCATTATGGCAAACTAATATTTAGCTTTCAGTCAGAAAAATCAGCATAAAGTTCTTTTCTGCAAGTAACCAAGTGAATGCCACTTAAATACAGAATTGGGTCATTTACACTACAAACTTCTTATTTGCCCACTTTCCCTTTCCTGGGTTTCTGAGAGGTACTTGAGAGAGAATGGAATACAATCAGCATTCCATTCATGATGCTCTAGTGTGTGTTGAGAGAACTTTTGTTATTTCTGTGAAGGGTGAGTGTAGCTATGCTAAGACAAAAAACTGGATTTAATTCCCCTTTGATCTAAACCATGATTGACAAGGCAAGTGTTTTGCAGGCAATTATGGGATAAAGACTTTAAAAATAGACACAGTGAAAATTCTTTTTCTAAGTTGAATTAGGGCTGAAAAACAAGTTTCTCTCATATGTTCCTCCACTGCAATTCAACCTTTGTTAGATGAACCCTGTGTGGCAATGCCTTTGAAGGCACAACTCCTTATCTGTGGGGAGAGAACTGATGAAGTGCTGCTGTTGGGAGATCATCTCTGCAAGCTTCTTGCCTTCCCTTATATTAGATTTTATGTAGCTTGCCTTTAATGATAAGCTACTTCCCTTGAAGATTTACTGGTGAATTGCATGGTTCCAGATAATATCTAAGTTGCTTTAGGAACAGTAAGAACTGGATGCAAATCTTCTAATGAAACCATCTCCTCAACTTGAATCACAGGCTGGAAATGATCACATTTCAGTCTGACACACCTAATGCAGGCAAATATGATTTCACCAAACGGTTGCCAATGCTGATGGGATGACTTTTGGCTGCTCTGTGGCACATCTGTCATAATCAGCTTCTTGAAAAGTGTCCCTATGTAGATGTTAAAAAAAACCCAACTAAACCCAACCAACAACTTGCACAGCTGTTCACTAGGCTGAATAGAATCTTGCTTTGGTTTTCCTCCTGTTAGTGTTGAAGCTTACATAACGCTGGAAGCAGCTGAAATGTGGTAAGATGACTGTTTACTCAGCCTCACTTGTCAAGTTACCAAGGTTAAATATATTGGAGGAAAAAAAAAATGAAAAGCTGCTTTAATAAAACTTTTGAAGATTATGGAGTCTATTTTTTTTCCCCCCCATTAGCTTAGGGAGGTTTACATTTAAAGCAATGTAGGGACCTTGCTGAATAAGTAGTTCTTAATATTAAAAGGCAGTTAAGAACTTGAATCTTTCTTAAGGCTCATGAGGCTAAAATTAACTTTGGAGATTCACAGCTCATTTTCAGTCTGACATGCATTAGATAATTCCCCTCGAGTTTAATTTCCAAAGTAAATTTCAATAATGAATAATCAGCTGCTTTGGCATTCCAAGGGTGGAATGTGTGCAAAGGGAAAATAAGGGAGAATTTTAACAACACCCAACCCCACACTGAACTGAACCATTGACCAGAGGTGGGGTTTTTAGGTTCTGGAAGCTCTGTGGGAAATGCATTTCTCTTGATGCCATTTCAAAAATGCCCAATTTAAAACCACAAATTACTTAGTTTCAGAAATAAACATGAACAGTAACGTGGCTGAACACAGTGTGTGTGTGCACTCTAAACTTGTCCTCATGCTTGTTTAATGTACATTTTAAGAGAACTTATGGTTTTGTGAAAGCTTAAAGGTGTTTTTTTTTCAAAGCTGCTTGTGACAGGAGACAGACTTTCAAAGGTAATTTTGCAGCCTTTGCAATACCTAAAATAACGTTTCCACTTTGTGGCGCTTCCTGGCATTTGTCAGCTTCCAAGTGCCAAGCAGTGGGAAGAAGTCTGTGAGTAAACTAGTCCTCAATGTCAGCAGCTTGCAGGTGTGGAAATAACACAATTTTTACTTTACAGTAAGATCACAGAAGCACAGAAACATTCAGGTTGGAAAAGACTCTCAGGATCACCGAGTCCAATCGTTAACCCTACTCTGCAAGGTGCACCCTAAGCCATATCACCAGGCACTGCATCCAAATGACCTTTAAACACATCCAGGGTTGGTAACTCAAACACCTCCCATGGCAGCTCATTCCAGTGCCTGACCACCCTTCCTGAGAAAAAAAGAATTCCTAATATTTAGTCTAAACCTATCCAGCTGCAGCTTGAGGCCATTTCCTCTTGTTCTATCACTATTCACCTGTGAGAAGAGACCAGCACCAACCTCTCCACAACCTCCTTTCAGTTAGTTGTCGACAGTGATGAGATCCTCCCCTCAGCCTCCTCTTTTTCAAACTTGTAGTTTATCTTAAGGCTGAAAACTGCTCCCTTCCAAACTGCATATTCTCAGAAAAAATACTAAACCAGTTTGGCTTGTATTTTCCCTTTCTTGTGAGAGGATATCTGAAGCATGAATCTTTCTTAGTGAGTGTCATGTGTAGTACCCTTTTTGATGCTATTATAATCCTAATGGTTCATACTTGCTGCTTTTGGACATGAGGCTGACTGCTTTCCTTTGATTTTTACAGATCTGAAAAGAACAGTGTTTTAAGATAAATCTCCTTGTACTAAAGTATCCCTAAATTACAGGGAGGTAATGAGATTGGAGATGGCATAAATGCACTTCAGTGACAGAATAGATTAGAAAAACTGTGGGGTTTTTTTTTTTTTTTTCCTTCACATTGACAAATCAAAGTATAATCCCCTGATCTAGATGGTAATGAGTTTTCTGATCAGGCAGTCCATCATCTTTTCATTTGAAAGGTTATCACTTTGAAATATCATTTAAAAGAAAATAACTGTATTAAGTCATGCCACACCTGCCTATAAATCCCTACAGTTCTTTTTCCTTCCTGCCTCATTTTCTTGGACAAAAAAAAAAATGCATTCTGCACATTGTGTGAAGAGAACCTGAGAGGCCGATGGCAAAAAGGAAGTCCCTCTCCAAGTGCTTTTGAAAGCACAAAGTAGGCTTTGGTGTATAAAGAAGTAGTTTGTTCCCTTGCTGTAATGCCCTTTTTCAAGGATTTGTCTTGGATACTTAAAGTCTGGGGATGGGAGTGTCCACACCAGACCTGCCCAGAGCTTTTTCCCTTCAGTTGTCTGACTCCCAGACTCTCAACTCTTTTGCTTCCTGTCTTTGTTAAAAATTCAGGCTTATTTATTGCTGGCAATGCATTGATAGGACTGCACTGGAACAGTGCCTTGTATGGATTTTCTTATTAGTTATTAAGTGTCTGCAGTTCAGCTGATGTTCTGTGTCCCTGTTGATAGTCTCTTGTGCTAGCACACGTTGTGAGGACAACCTAATTTCTGGCTACTTGTTTGAAATGAGCTGTGGTTGGTTAACAAATGTAAGAGTTAAGTTGAGCACTAGAGGAAAAATACTGACTTAGCAGCCTGTTCACTGGGCAGCTTGTGTCATTTTATGGCCTGCTTAGCTATTTCCATGGCTAGTTGTTTCCTGCTTTTTTTTTTTTTTTGTGGGCAAACACATGACCTGACTCTAGCTGACAGCTGCAGTTCTCTTAAGCAACAAATGCTTTTAGTCTGTTTGGTTTTGGTTGGTTTTGTTGTTTTGTTTTGTTTTGTTTTGTTTTGTTTTGGTTTTGTTTTTGTTTTTGTTTTTTTTGTTTGGTTTGGTCTTTTACACTTTAAGAGCTAAAACTGCAAGGTGTCAAAAGAAGAAAAAAAATATGTTTTGAAACACTTCTTGTTGCTTTGTTCTGAAAGCATTCCCAAGCTTTTTAGCCTTTGCAGGTGTTCTAGCTCGGTGGCTGGTGTGAAGTGCCGATGCAGAATCTGTTGATCAGCCAAGGGATGTTGCCTTTGAGATAAAGAAAAAAGAACCCTCAGACAGATGGGAGGCTGGCAGAAGAAAGGAAGTGGTTAATACACAGTGCTAGACACCCATGGTACTACACTTCAGGTCTGGAAAGGGTATGATGCTTGTGATGTAAGTCGGTTAGCCATCAAGAAGCAGGTGTAAAAAGCCTTCAAAATCCCGTGGGAAAGAGAGATGATGTGTTTATTTTTTGTTGTTAATTTTAAAAACATGTCCAGTGAGAAGCCAGGGGTTGCTTAGAGATCAGAGACGTCAGCTGCAGCTGCAGAATGAGGCATTTCCACGTGGTGTGGCCAGTTGCGGGCACCTCCAGCTTGAGCAATCCACTCTTCCTGTGGAGCTCTTGCTGTCTTAACAGCAGAAGATTTGAGCTGTAGTGCTTGGAGGAGGCAAGCATGCCATGAAACAGGGAGTAGAAGGAGAGCCTGAGGAGGAGGCAGCCCCCAAGGACTTCCCTTAAAGAACATTCAGTCAGAGTCCAGATTTTGAGCATAGAATTGAGAGTATTCACTGTGACTTTTGTAACTATGATAGTTAAGAGTTTGCACTTGGTTTGAATTCAGTGTTCCTAGGAGGAGGGTGGCAATGCAATCTTAAACCTGTTGTGTTCTGCATGTAGAATGAATCTTCTGAGGATTTGTAAGGAAATCTGTTAATTAGCTCAAGTTAAAACTAATTACAGGTTAGGCTTAAATGGTCTATTTCTTTTCTCCCAAATGAATTTACCTTCCAATTTTTCATGTAGTTTAAAATTACTGTATATATATCCTAAATGAAGGACTAGGCTGTTAAGTTGAATTATTAACTCTCTTTATCTCATTTTTGTGATTTAGTTAAGGCAGGTCAGGTCAGCAGCTCAGGTAAAATGTCAATGAAGGCCTATTATAGGTAATTTAATAATTTGGCTTTCTCGCAGTCCATTCACAGGCAGCTGGTTTCAGCTGTTTGAGGTGAGAGCTATGCCAAGAAGTGACAATGTGCTGGAAGATAATGGTGGCAGCATGGTTGGAAGGACTGGCTGGCATCCTCTGGGCTCCACTGCAGCGTGGGGCATTGTTGCCAAAGCAATGAGCCATCTAAATTTGAGCTAGGTCTCAAGTTCTTAGCTTTTTCTCTGCCCTGCTTTTGCCCTAGTAATGCTGATTTCAGCCCAGTCCAGAGAGGTTTTCAGCTTTTGGTTCCTGGGCTCGCTCTTCTAAGGGCAGAGAAACATAACCAAAGATGTGGTTTTCTATTACAGCAAAGCTGAGCTACCAGCTTACTCTTGTTGCTTTCTTGCAAAGACACCTTCACCACCGAGCCAGTTGAGGGAGGTAGGCCTGTCTTGGAGAAAAAGGAGAATGAGTAGCTCATCAGTGAGATTTCCTCTCCAGCCTGATGAGGCTGCTGAGCCCCTGCAGAGCAGGTGCCCATTCCCTCCTGCACAGCTAGTGAGCAGATGGCCACAGAAAGAGCCAGCGAGTCAGCAGGGCCTTTGTCAGCACATGTTGCACTGCAGGAGCCCTCGATTCCATGGGGAAATCAGGCATCTGCAGTCTGAAAAATGCTGAAGCTCGCTGCTGGAACAGTTAAATGAAGGTGCCATTAGAAACTCGATTCAGCAGTCTTCAGGCATGGTGGTATTGAGCAGAGCAAAGCATTTGCAAATTGTGTTTAATGGCATGGAATCCTGGATTTGTGAGTTGCTTTGGCATAAAGGGGAGCCTGTCCTTACTTAAAAGAAAAAACCTCAAATGGCATTGTGTGATCTCGTGGGGTAGCACAAGAGCTGGCTGCTTGGATTCTTTTTTTCTTATTCATGTATGAAACTGCAAATTTGAACATTTTCTGTCTTGGATTCTTCTTGGGTTTTACTTTATAATAATTAGGTTTGGGGCCTATATGTCAGTAAACCTGAAAATCAAAACATCACAGGGCTGTTGGAAGCTGACAGCTTTAACTCTTGGTGATGGGGGAGGGAGCAGAGAGAAGCTACCCTTTTGTATTAAAAACTTCATTTTTATTTAAGCTGTTTTAATTCTTAATTGTGTACCTTTTGGGTTCTCTTGAACATTTTAAGACTTTGCCACGGTCAGATTGATGAAGTTAGGTACCTGAATCTATAGGGTTGTGCCTGGTTTGGATTACTTGATGGATAATTACAGCTGTTTTCATTCTGATGTTATTTATATTATTAAAACTGCAGTGTAGATGCTTCTGGAATGTACGCAGATCAATCTGTGTAGCAGCTGAAATCTACATTCCAAACCTCTTAACATCTCAGCCTGGCTGTGACTGATAGCTTTCTGCCTTGCCTGCTGCTGCTGGATCATTATATCATATTGCTTTGGTGATAATAGATCTCATTTTGTGAAAATGAATATTTTTCTGGCTGTGGTCAGGATGGAGATGTGTCATTTGTGTTTGTTTATGCCACAGCAGAAGGGGAGAAGTTAGTTTCCTGATGAGAGCACTTCCTCTCTCTCTCCTGAGTGCATTGTGCCTCTTCATTTAGTGTGAAATGTGAATGCCACAGACATTGAGTCCAGTTCAGGAACATCAGTCAGCAGAATCTTTTCCAGAGGACATTTTTCTGGCTATTTCTTGCAGTGTGTAAAATTATACTACTTAATTTGCAAAACTCTCTCTTTGCAATTCATTGCCCTGTGGATAAATTCTTCATTACTGAATTCCTGGCTCTCTGAAATTACTTCTCTCTCTTGAAGTGTTTCATGGTCTGCATGGTGCAGTCACTGATGTTGTAATGAATGAGAGTTAAAGCAATTTTGCTTGAACTTGTTTGTTCTGACTAAACTGATTCTTGGTTTTGTCTGCCTTTCTTTGCTGTAAAGGACAGGAAAGAACAAAGAACTTCTTGTCTGTAATCTATTATTATAATTGCTTTTTAGGAAAGAACCAAAGCAGTCTAGACAGGTTGGGGTTTTTTGTTTGTTTTGGTTTTAATTGGCTTATACAACCTTTAAGGCTAGGAAAGACCTTTGAGGTCGAGTCCAACCATATTTTATTGGGGAGCAGATTCAGGGGTGCAGAAGCTGTACCACTTTAACATACCAGAGATGCATTTAGCAGTGATGTTACCTAGTTATTGATATCCTAATGATGTGTTTGGATGTGGGGAAGAGGATTGTCTTCTGCCTTTTAAGGAGAACCACAGCAGCACTGATTTGTACCATAAGGCTGATCTAGCTAGTGTGCTATGTATTGTCAGGGGCCAAGCACAGTATCTGCATCTAGGGAAGAGGATAAGAATGAAATAAACATATGGTGACACTTTCTTGGATACTCTTTCACCCTCTAGTGATGTGTCTTGACAGCCCTTCTGCTCCAGAATGTGCCTGTTGCCTGTAATAGCACTGCATGTGCTTGCTTCCCTGGGCCTGCCCAGTTCCTTTCTGGAGCCCAGTGAACTCTGTTGTGACGCTCTCCAGCAGGAGTTTGTGATTCATGGCATGTTCTGTCAAGAGATCTATCACTCGATCTAGAGCCTGGCTCCTGCTTGCTCAGCTTCACACCACCTGCTCCTTGCCTTGGAAGGGGCACTAAGACCCTCCTCCCATTCCTTGTGCAGCTTACCTTCTTAGAGCTGTAAGATAGCTCCCTGAGTTCTTAAATTATTCTTTTTCATGGTGATGAGTCTTCATCTGTTTAATAGGTTGTGATTCCACCTGAGAAACCACTGTTGCTCTGTACTGTTGATCTGCCACCATCAATTTCTAACCTTTTTGAGGATCTGCTGATACCTCAGACATGTGAAGGTTTTTTGTTTTTTTTTAACATGTTACATTTAACTTCCTAACTTAAAAGGTAAATTATCTGCAACCTTCAGACCCTATCACGCTGTGTTTTGATGACATTCCGTTGACTTTAGTGAATGGTGAAGATTTAACCGATGTGCTTAAAACATTTAAATTGCTTTGCTTAATAGAGTGTAGCTGCTTTCTACCTGGAAACTGGTATTTTGGTGGTCCAAAAAGCCAGAGATCTTTACAATTGAGCAATGCTACTTAGCTTGGATAATGCCCTTTTAGCAAAGCTTTCTTTGCTGCACTAATTATACTCGTGGTAGAGTGAAATCACTCTTGCAGTGCTTAGAGGCCAAATTGCCCCTGGGCCAAATGGAAGCCTGGTGGGTGCAGTCTGTGGCAATGAAGTCAAACCAGTTTCACTGAACCTTCATGGAGGGAGTTGATCTGGATGGGAATCAGGAGACTTTGTTCTTTGTAGCAGCACAAGTTTTTAACCTTTTAGACAATGCTTTAATGAGGATTTCTGAGCCTGCACTGTGGCAATGCTGTGCTCACCTTTACTTCCTCCACTTACAAAGTAATTTTTTTTTATGCCATAATAGTTTTATTTAAAGCACCCTGACATATTCCAGATGTTAACCACATTTTAACAGACCTGCTTATTGCACGTGTCTGTGATTCTGAGAGCAAAAATAGTGACAAATACCAACGGTAGGGCTCCTAAAAGTGAGACTTAAGCATGGCACAATAGAGCAGTAAGGAATATTTGACTGTTCCAAAAATAGACCCTCAATGGACACAGCAGGATTGCAGCTGAATTTTAAAGTAAAACTGACTGCAGAGGAACCAGACACACGATTTTCTTAACTGGAAAAAGGAATGGGGAAGCAAAGGACCAAATTCTGCTTTCAGTGTGACACTATCCTGTGCCTTTGTGAGGTGCCTGTTAGCAATGTATCACACAGTATCACAGTATCACCAAGGCTGGAAGAGACCTCAAAGCTCATCAAGTCCAACCCATTACCACAGCCCTCAAGACCAGACCATGGCACCAAGTGCCACATCCAAACCTGCCTTGAACACCTCCAGGGACGCTGACTCCACCACCTCCCTGGGCAGCCCATTCCAGCAGTCAATGACTCTCTCAGGCAACAACTTTCTCCTCACCTCCAGCCTAAACTTCCCCTGGCACAGCTTGAGACTGTGTCCTCTTGTTCTGGTGCTGCTTGCCTGAGAGAAGAAAGCAACCTCCTCCTGGCTACAACCCCCCTTCAGGTAGTTGTAGACAGCAAGAAGGTCTCCCCTGAGCCTCCTCTTCTCCAGGCTAACCAATCCCAGCTCCCTCAGCCTCTCTCCATAGGGCTGTGCTCCAGGCCTCTCCCCAGCCTCGTTGCCCTTCTCTGGACACACTCAAGCACCTCAATGTCCTTCTTCAATTGAGGGGCCCAGAACTGGACACAGGACTCAAGGTGTGGCCTAAGCAGTGCAGAGTCCAGGGGGAGAATGAGCTCCCTGCTCCTGCTGGCCACACTCTTGCTGATGCAGGCCAGGATGCCATTGGCCTTCTTGGCCACCTGGGCACACTGCTGGCTCATGTTCAGGCGGGTGTCAATCAGCACCCCCAGATCCCTTTCTGTTTGCCTGCTCTCCAGCCACTCCCACCCCAGCCTGTAGCTCTGCATGGGGTTGTTGTGGCCAAAGTGCAGCACCTGGCACTTGGATTTGTTGAGCTCCATCCCCTTGGACTCTGCCCATCTGTCCAGGCAGTCGAGGTCCTGCTGCAGAGCCCTTCTGCCCTCCAACCCAGCAACATCAGCCCCCAGCTTGGTGTCAGCTGCAAATTTGCTGGTGCCTGACTCGATGCCCTCGTCCAGATCACCAATGAAGATGTTAAAGAGGATGGGGCCCAGCACTGATCCCTGGGGCACACTGCTAGTGCCAGGCCTCCAGCTGCATGTGGCACCATTCACCACCACTCTCTGGACTCGGCCCTCCAGCCAGTTCCTAACCCAGTGCAGAGTGTTGGCATCCAAGCCAGGAGCTGACAGCTTAGCCAGCATGTAGAACATGCCTGTCGTTGTACAGCTGCTGTAAGCCAAGTAATGGTTATTTACAAGCACGGGTGAGACGAGCTTAATGGTTTACAGTCATTTTGATATGTGTATCTTCCAAACTTCAAAGCGAGCTACTTTGCTGCGTTGTGTAAAGGTTTCTGTGCTGCCATTGTTGCAGAGCAATAGGAAGTGCTTGAGAAGAACTCACATTCCCCAATAATCACATGGAGGTCTCCAAGTGTTTAAGCTTTCCCTGGCCTGTTGCCAGCCTTTACAGTGATGCTCTTTGAAGGTCAGCCTCTTCTCCCTAGTACTTTAACCTTGAGGCAAAAGCAGTCATGTCCTGTGCAATTGGGGTCAGAAGCCAAGTTTTCTGTCCTGGAAACTACCGGAGTTGACTCTAATTGCAGGGCACATTCTGTCAAACAAAAGTGTTTGTGCTCAGTGCTACATGGCTTCTGGGCCAGAACTGATTTCCATCTGTCTGCTTGGAACACAGGCAGGCCAAACACTCTGTAGAACGATTTTGCACATGCATTTAATATGAAGAAGTTAAACTGAGATTGCAAGTCAGCCTGATATTGCTGTTGTCCCCACTAAGTCACAAGATCACAGGATGTTAGGAGTTGGAAGGGATCCAAAGAGATCGAGTCCACCCCCCTTGCTCCAGGGCAGGACCAGGCAATCTATCTTAGGTCAGTCAGCGACATTCTTTATGTAATGAAGAGCAACTTAGAGCAGCAGGGGTTTAGAGTTCCTTGCTGTTCCATCTTCAGCCTAAACCACAGCAATGCCAGCTGCTTTTTTTTCTAACCAGCAGTTTGATCCTGGTTTTCCAGTCACAAGCCAGCTGAACCTGAGTGGTCAGGCTTTCCCAGCTTGCTCCAAAGGAAGGGAAGATTAAAATAGTTTTATTTACATTCAGCATGTTTGGGTTTTCTGTCCTTACTATTTTTTTTTTTCCCTTGAGGAAGGAGTGATACTTGCTCAACTTCTTTATTCTAGCTTCTCCTTTAAGATTCATGTCACCGTTGTGCAGAGGCTGCTTTTGGAGTTAGCCTCACTCACTCTTCAGTAGAGTGGCACTGTGCTTTGGCCTCTTTTGGCTCTCTGGATTTAAAAGAATTAGTGATTTTCTTGTGAGCATCTGAGAGCCCAAAAGGTGTAGCTCTGAACCACTATCCACTTTCTCCTCAAATCTCACCTTTGTTCGGTTATCCTCTGAAGGTGGATGTTCAACCTCCCCTGTAGTACACAGTCTCAGCCATGCAGATTTAGTTAAGCAAACCACAGATGACTTATATCTCTTTTAAAGAAACCACTGTTCCAATTAAATGCCTGTTGAGGTGTGTCTGTGGTTATTGGAGATCATCTTTTACAGATAAAAGATGGCATGTTAACCCTTGTCTTCAGGTCAAATTTTTCAGCCCCAAACTGGTTTGCCTGCTGAATTGGTATTCATTTTTTACCACCCAAAGTTTGAATAAAGTCATATTAAATCATTGAAGAGCTTACTTTTAATCTGGGAGAAGATTGCATCTCTGCATGTAGGAAAATGATTCCTAGGTGGTTAAGAGCCAACCCCCTTCCAGTGTCATTACACACAGCTGTGTGCAACCATCAGCCACTGTAATTTTACTCCTAAAGCTTTTCTGTGTGACTTTTCTGAAATGAAAATGTCCAGCTATTGAACATTATGCATGCAGGAAGGGTACTCTGAGAGGAATAAGGTAGTGATCTGTATAGAAAGGGCCTAAATGGGTGCCTTGACTGGTCACTTCCCTCCTGAGATGAGAGGATTCTGTGTTTGGCCAATTCTTAACCTGCAGGAGAGCAGAGGCCTTCTGCTTGCCCTGGTGAGATGGTTGCCACAGTTGCATAACTCAACAGTACCAGTAAGATTCCACTTCACTGGGAGATTGCTTCATAGCCAGATCTGACTCTTCTGTTTTATTTAAAAGGTCTAAATTATTTTAATGAAATATTAAAATATTAGAGTAACTTTATTCATGCTTGAAGACACTGGACATGAAGCTGAGATTCACAGGCTCTGTACCCTACACGTTTATGCTCCAGCAGAGAGAATTTTGCCTTTCCTGTTGCCCACTAACTCCTTGCTCCTGATTTTTGCCTCCTTTTCCACTATCCCCTACTTGCTTTTGGTTTTGGGGCACTTTTAAGTCCTGTGTTTTTTTAGTATGACTCAAATTTGTCAAGAATGCTTTGTGTGAATATATTATCAAGTCTCTCCTTGGATAAGCTTAGAGTTTGACTGATCCTTAGTGGTAGGTGCTATCTAAATGGAACATCCTTTCAGTGAGCTGTCTGAGGAATCCTTCTGATTCCTTTTTTTGATGCTAGTAGGAAAAGGAGTCTTTTCTTGGTTCATATGCACTGCACAAAGAATGCAAACTGAAACTCTGAAATGTGGGTGAACTTCTTAAATCATTACAAGGAAAAAGGGATTTATTTTTTTTCCTGAAATCATTACTGTCTTCTGGAGGTTGGGTTTGATGTCTTCTAGAACTTTTCATAGCTCTAAATCCAGTTAATGAAAGTGATAGGCATAATCCTATCTAGGGAATGCATACTTAGCAGGAATTTCCCCAAACCATTCCCTGCCATAACTACTTAGAGGAGCACTTGTTGCAAACAGTGTCCTGTGACTGACAGCTAAGATAACATCCCAAAGTGCACCTGGTTTGGGGGGAATCATAGAATCAACCAGGTTGGAAGAGAGATCCAAGCTCATCCAGTCCAACCTTATCACCCAACCCTATCCAATCAACCAGACCATGGCACTAAGTGCCCCATCCATGCTTTTCTTGAACACCTCCAGGGATGGTGACTCCACCACCTCCCTGGGCAGCCCATTCCAATGCCAATCACTCTGTGAAGAACTTCCTCCTGACTTCCAGCCTAAACCTCCCCTGGCACGACCTGAAACTGTGTCCGCTTGTTCTGTTGCTGAGTGCCTGGCAGCAGAGCCCAACCCCACCTGGCTACAACCTCCCTTCAGGCACTTGTAGACAGCAATGAGGTCTGCCCTGAACCTCCTCTTCTGCAGGCTGCACACCCCCAGCTCCCTCAGCCTCTCCTCACAGGGCTGTGCTCCAGGCTTCTCACCAGCCTTGCTGCCCTTCTCTGGACATGTTCCAGTACCTCAACATCTTTCTTGAATTGAGGGGCCCAGAACTGGACACAGGACTCAAGGTGTGGCCTGAGCAGTGCTGAATCTGGGGGCAGAATAACCTCCCTTGTCCTGCTGGCCACACTGCTCCTCATCCAGGCCAGGATGCCATTGGCTCTGTGCAGTAAGGGTACTTTGATTTCTTGATTCTGTCCCTCTAGGGTGGCCTTAAAGGAATGAAATATCATAGAATGGTAAGATTGAAAAGGACCTCAAGGGTCATCCAGTTCCAACCCCCTGCCATAGGCAGGGACACTTCCCACTAGCACAGCTCACTCAAGGCCTCCTCCAACCTGGCTTTGAACACCTCCAGGGAGGGAGCAGCCACAACCTCCCTGGGCAACCTGTACCAGTGCCTTGCCACCCTCACTGCAAACAACTTCCTCCTAACATCCAGTCTAAATCTCCCCTCTGCCAGTTTAAACCCATTCCTCCTCCTCCTGTCATTGCAAGACCTTGTCCATAGTCCCTCCCCAGCCTTCCTGTAGGCCCCCTTCAGGTACTGGAAGGCTACTCTAAGGTCTCCTGGAAGCCTTCTCTTCTTCAGGCTGCAGAGCCCCAACTCTGTCAGCCTGTCCTCATAGGAGAGCTGCTGCATCCCTCTGATCATCAGTGAGAGCAAGACCAAAACTGCTTTTAAGGTGGCCACCAAAGCTTTAAAAAGTGGAGATGCTGTGATGGGATCTGACAAAACTGATGCTTGAAGATCTGTCCAGTTTCAATGACTGCTTCTACAACCCACCAGGATGACATAATGAACAGTAGGCTTGCTAAGTTCTCAGGCAGCACTAGAGCATGCTTGTGAGTGCCTTAACACTTCAGAGGGACTTGGAGCTGGTTCCCAGCTATTAGGGCTGTTTGAAATGACAAGCCAAGCATTTGGGTCTATATTTGGAATGTACGTAAAGCCAATAGTGAGCAGCACTGTAACCATGGCAATGCTGCCTGCACTGAGGAGGTGAACAGAAATGCCAGTGTTTGTGTGTTAGTGCAGTCACTTGAAAGTGCTCTCTAGCAGTGTTAACACATCAAAGGTTCTGTTGTCAGCAACCCGGGGTGGTGTGTGATGTGTTGTGTGAGCAGCACTCTGACTGCAAGCTATTGAGAGTACAGTTTCATCTATCATCCCGTTTCAGGGGCATTCCATTACTTCTGTGATTGGCAGTGTGTATAAAGTATTGTTATGCTTGAAATTGAACATGAAGCTGTTTCTTTTACACTGCAGAAGGTTTTGGAGATTAAAGATGTGTGAAGTAGTCTGGGCTGTGTCTACAGGGCTGTGTGGGGAGAAGTGGTAGTTCCTGCTCTGCATAACAGCTTTATTCCTTGCCAAAAGCCTCAGGGTCTTTATTCCCAGGGATGCTTTTGCTTCCCCTGTACATCTCATGCATGTTTTGGTTGACTGGTGGCAAGTGCTATTTGGAGTAATGGTGGTCCAGAAGGAAAAAGAATTGTCTCTGTGTTTTTATGGTCTCAACTAGAGTGACTTGAGCTAAAGCACAAGCAGAGCTTCTGTGCCATTTCCTGACTTCAGAGAGACTTTTAAATTCGTTGCATCAAAGCTTTTCATACAGCATTCCTAAGCAGCTATTGAATTTGAGTTTAGTTTGTATGCTGGGCTGTTTTATAATGGTAGTGGACACTCTCCTCACTGCTTTTAGACACTCTCTGTTTTGGGAAGAAACAGAATGGATGTGAAGGTCAGACGCTTTCTCACTATTTCTGGGATTTGAGCAGCAAATCACTGTCTGCTTTGCTTGTGGCAGACCTGTTAACCTGTTGGGTAGAACAAGTAGGTATTGTTTATTCTGTGGTAATGTCCATGAGATGACTTCCAGCAGGTTTTCATTAGCTTTCTTTAGGTCATCTAGGAACAGAGTATATTTGAAGTGTGAAAGAAACATAAATGGATACTTAACTTCAAAGTACCCTGAGCTTCTAATGCAGCTAAATGTAAAATTGGACTGAAGTGTCAAGGTCTCTTCTTCAGACAAAGTATTGAAGCCTAAGGCTTTATATAATTAAGCTAAGGGGTGAATTTAAATGTACTTGAATAAATCTGTCTTCTCATCCTCCCCTCCTCTCTCTGTGTGGAGGTTTGCAAGGTGGAAGTGGGTCACTCACAGCAGTGTAGGGTCTGAAATACTTTTCAATGACACTTGATTAAATCAAGAGAACCCTTTTAAACAAGTATGAGCAGCAAATAAAGACAAGCAGGTGTAGGGATTATGTTCTTCTGTGCACCTAATAAAAACTCCTCTTCCATGCAGAATTCTTGAGTCACAGAGGAGCTGCCAGTGGCAAGAATTTAATGGCTTTGGTGAAATAAATGTTTTCCCATTCACCTCTTTCACTTCTCTCAACTCCTGTTTTACTGGAGAGTTTCTCAGGAATTTCATTTCCATCCCACAAAGGAAAAGTGAACTGAGAAAGCTCAGTGTACAGGCTTGTCTGGCTCTGAAATGCTTTTCTAGAGACAGGGATACTGTAAACTGCAAATCGTTTTGGCACTTCATGTTCTTGCCAAGTCTGAGACGTGTCCTGATGATGGCAACGAAATGGTTTCTGTAGTGACCTTTTCATAGAATTCATGGAATACCAGATTGAAAGGGACCTCCAGAATCATCTTCAGTGTTTGTAGGGTTGTATGGGTTGTGGAACACTGCTTGTTTAACACCTGTGGCTGTCTGAAGTGCAGGGAATACTTTGAGGTGTGAGCAGGATCCAGTAATGTCTGTATGGTCATCACTGATTCATTGTTAGTCTGTACTGAATCAGTTGAGCCCTTGATCTTCTGAATGTGAGAGAGACAGAGCTGAACTATAAATTAGAGCAACACTTCAGTGCAATATCATAAATAGGCTTTATAAGAATTTTAATATCATGCTGCAATAAGTTCTTGAACTACTGACAGGTTGGGTTTTTTTGCCTGAAAGTTCTACTCACCACATTAGAGAGCATCTGAGATGGCTTTTCAAGCTTACTTCTCCTACTATTTGAGAAATTAATTAGCCTTCAGTTAGAACTAATGAACAAAATCTGTGCAGAGCAGGTTCTTGTTAGTACTTGTCTCATCATTTGGAGGATAATGTGTATTTGTGTGGTCCATAGTTGCAAAGCTACAAAATATTAACAACTTCCAAATCCTAAAAAGCCATGCAGTTCAAGGACTTGATGTGTAATTATATAAAACTTTTAACAGCCTCCTTTATGAAAACTTTAGACCAGCTCCATCATGATGAAACTTTCAAGCTGGGCTGTGTTCCTGCAAAGCAGAAGCAGCTGGGCCCTTTTGGAGATGCTTGGTGATGCTTTGGTTGACTGAACGTGAGCCTTGCAGGCACTGCTTGTTGCCAGTGCTGTAAGCTTGCACTTGTAACACCCTAATGATTGTTTCATCAAAGTCCAGAGTCAGTAGCATTTGCTACACTTGTGTAGTAAACAAGAATAATTTAGCCTCTAAAATTAAGCAGAATACTTCTGTTACTGGTACTGACTTGTCCTATTGATTTTTTTTTCTTTGTAACTTACAGAAGGGTTATTTTGTGTTTGATATACTTAATAGTCATCATTAATACTTAAAGAGGCCAAATTTTATCTTGTGTAGCAAGGAACAGCAGGTGAAGACAGAATATTCTCTTTCTGAATGACTTGTGCCACAATAAAATGGGTAAAATGGTTTTGGGATCTAATAGAAGGAAGATAGAGGAGGGGCAAAGGTAAAGTGAGATCAAAATACAACTGCAAGTATAGTAAAGTGTGATGAGGAGAGAGGAGTTGTGCAGACTTTTGCCTGTAGTTTAGGGTAAAGGGCTACTCACACAAATGTCAGTCAGCTCTCTTTCAAAGGGACTCACCAGAATCCATCCCACCACACAGTGCAGCTGTCCCCTCAGAGCCATCTGCAGGGCTGTCAGATTGAATGTTCTGCCAGTTCTTCTCTGCTGTTCACACCCTTCTCAAGTACAGCTTAGTTTGTAAAGGCTGGATTTCCCTCTCCCCAATGAAATCCTGCTTTTCATAGACTGAAAGAGCTTTACCTGCTCCAGAATTATCAGGAAGGTGTATTCAAATGTGGGGCATTTAACTGCTTAGACAAAACAAGATGGAACACAGGAACCTTCCTTTTTAATGGATGCTTGCTGCCTGCTTATTTGTCTCGACTTCAAATCTTTGAAGTAGGTCTCATTCAGGTGAAAGATTAGAATTTTAAATTCAGACAAGAGGCTTCCACACAAGGTATTTCCTGGTGTACTTTCCCATTGCCTAGATGCAGTTTGGTGATAAGTTGTTATGCAAACATTTTATTTGTTGATCTTGCTGTGATAGCCAGCAGGTTAACCACTGGGTCTAGCTGGAAAAGCTGTGGAGGAGGATGCTGTCTTCTAGTTCTGATGTGATCCTTTTAAAGACTTTTGAAAAGTAGAAGGTGCAATTGGAGGCTTAAACACCCTTCTTTTTCCCTGTTTTGAAGTCAGTGAGTGTTCTCTACAGCATTGAGAAAGCAGCAGGGAAGGGCTCTGGCATCTAATAACTGCTTTTACAAATGCCAGTTGTGCATTTGATCATCATCTCACTACTTTGAAAACCTGACTAGTTGTGTCTTGATGGCATAGAGTGGGTCAAGATTTACAGGCAAGTCAAAATTAAGGTTGGTTAAACTACCTCATGTTTGTTCAAGGCCCAGAAATGTGCATAAGGAGAAGCTCTGTGTTTCAGATGATGTGCAGCCTGGGTCTGAGTCTGGGTCTGAGCCTGCCTGGGTGGGTTGTCTGCAGTCCCCATAAGCCTCATCCATGTTACTAAAGCCTTCTTGGTCTTTTCCAAAGAGAGAGAGAGTTCTTAATATTGAGTCACTGCCAAGCAGCTTTTGTTTCCCAGGAATGCGAGAATAACTTTCCTCTTCCAAAATGAGAACATTTAATGAAGTGAAACCATGGTGGAGAAGAAACCACTTAAGCCTACTTTGAACAAAGGCTGCTGTGGAGATCTGTACTGGTAGGGGATGTTAGCTGCAAAAAAGCAAAGCTAACTGTGCTGTGTGCATGGCAGCAGGGATCTGCTTTCTAGCAGTGTTGGTCACCCTGTAGGGGACTGCTTTGTCCATCCAGTACTGGCTTCCCAGAGATGTTCCTTTCCAAAGAGCTGACTACCTGTGTTTTAAATATGCTTTTCTTTTCCCAAGCTGCAGTCCAGTTGATGTTCCCCCTTCCTGTGCTACCTTACCAGAAAGCTAATTCTAGAGCTTTTTGAGGTATATCTGCTCCAACCATCTGCCTTCTTCCACCCACACACCCCTGAGCTGATTACTAACAGGTGAACTAACATACCTGAGACAGGGTGGCACTGAGATGCACACTGCTTTGTAAAGTATGAGGATTTTTAAATGCATGTATGTGTTATAAAGAGACTGGTGAAGAGCTGTGAACAGCAGTATATAGGAGGTGAGAAGGGATTTACTGATTTGTGAGAGTTAATCCAGAATTGTTTCATTCCAAATGCAGCTGCCAAGAATTTGAAACCTCTTGGTTGACCTCTCATGAGTCAATGTTTTTCCTATTGATTTACAGTGCTCTAATGCAGGGGGAGGCAGAGGACAGAGGGATACACAGCTGCTGGAATGCAGCCTGCCAGGCTAGGGCAGCATCCTGCTTCAGTGGTTCTTCTTGTTTCTTGTGTGTTTATGAAAAATTCAGGAATTTCACAAACTGGAAGCAGAAAGAAGAGCATGATGAACGTTAGCAGTGCCTGCAGATTAGTCCTCAAGCATGCTTAGGTGCTGCAGGCAGAGAATAAACTCTGTACGTGCACACACAAAGTGCAGCACACTAGGTTGGATTGCCAGAGTGAATCTCTTCATGTGTTCTCTTGAGGTGACCTTTGAGGATGTTGTGCTGCTCTTGCAAGGTTATTGTTCTAGAAATTTGGAACAGAAAACATCAAACAACACCCCCAAACAGAGGAATAGTTAAGCTATTAAGAAAGCACTCAGTATGCATCATTTTCAGAGTAGTGACAAATTCCTACTTGTTTCACCAGCTTAGAAGTTCTTTTTGGAGGATTCAGCTGCTGTAAGAATAACATCACAGTGTTAAGATTGTTTGCAAGTCTTGTTATAGCTTTTTTTTTTTCTTCTTCTTCTAAGTGCAGAAATTTTTTTTTTTATTTTTTTTTGAGTCATCTAATGGAAATGCTGCACAGTCTCTATCCTTTAAGGCAGGAGACTGGGAATATATTAATCTGGTCAGAGAAGCTGAGTAAATATTTACATAAATGACAGACTTTCCCCACTGAGAACTCAGCACCTGCCTATTATTTTGTTAGCCCTAGGCATGATTTGAGAAGCAAAAAAACCAGAACAAAGTCCTTGGCCCTTCTGAAAATTGGGTTGGGGTCATACCTAAGTACTGTTCTAAAGGTGGCGTTTTGAAAAGATCCTCTTACTGCTGCTGTTAGAATCCCAAACATTGCAGGGCAGCAGTGACAGCAAATCTAATTCCCTTGGGTATGAAACATGACTGCAATGGATTTAAAATAACCTCACTTCTGAATTGCTTTCATGTCTTCAGACATAGCTGAAATAGTAGCAGAGATAAAAGTAAAATAAATCCTGTTATTTTGACTCTCCTCTGAACACGAGTTGCTAAGGGAAGCAGTTGGAAAAGAAGCTTTAATACGGTGCTATTTTGGATGAAATTATGCTTGTCAGTGTTCTTGCTGTTAACATGCATTAAGAAAGTTAAGAGCTTATATAATGAGTCTGTTAAATTTGAAGTTCAAACTGCTTCACCATACTGGGTTGGGTTCTTTTTTTTTCTTGATGCATAAAGCCAGCTTCTAATGCATGGGAATACACAAATGTTCCAGAGGCTGGTGGGGAATTGTCAAAGTACATTATTAGAGAGTAACAGAACTGCAGGCTTAAAATCTTGTGTTTTGTGAAAGCTCTGCACACAGATGTCTCTTAACCAAAGAGGTGTTGTGACTTCTCCTGTCAAGCCCAGCACCAACTGTGGAGGCTTTGAGGATGAGCACGCCTGCACTTCTGACTTGTGTTACAGACCAGAATCTCCACACGTGTTTTATAAGTGTGACAGAAGGAAATGGCAAAATAAAGCAACAGCCTTGCAATGTCCTTGTGTTCAGCTATGCAGCCCCCAGCCTAAGAAAGCCTTGTGCCTGTTGGAGTGGCTCCAGAGCGGGTCACAGAAATGATCAGGGAGCTGGAACCCCTCTGCTGTGAGGACAGGCTGAGAGAGATGGAGGTGTTCAGCCTGGAGAAGACTCCAGGGAGACATTCTTGTGGCCTTTCAGTACTGAAGGGGGAGCTACAGGAAAGACAGGGAGAGACTTTTCCTTAGGGAGTGTAGTGATAAGATGAGGGGTAATGACTTTGGACTATAAGAAGAGAGATTTAAACTGGATATAATTTCTTCACTGTGAGGGTGGTAAGACACTGACCCAGGTTGCCCAGAGACCTCATCAATGTTTACAAATGTGTAAAAGGTGAGTACCAGGAGACTGGAACCAGGCTCTGCTGGGTGATGCCCAATGACAGGACAAGGGGCAGTGGGTGGAAGCTGAGGCATAGGAAGTTCATTTAAATGTGAGGAGGAATTTTTTTCACTGTGAGTGTGACAGAACACTGGAACAGGCTGCCCTGGGGAGTTGTGGAGTCTCTCTCTCTGGAGATTTCAAAACCCCTCTGGACATGTTCCTGTGTGATCTGGTTTAGGTGATCTTGCTCTGTTGGGAGGGTTGGACTGGATGAGCTTTCAAGGTCCCTTCCAGCCCCTGACATTCTGTGATTCTATAAACAGGTTGTGGCTGCTCCATCCCTGGAAGTCTTCGAGGCCAGGTTGGGCTGTGTAGTGGGAGGTGTCACTGCCCATGGCAGGGGTTTTGGAACTAGATGATATTTAAGGTCCCTTCCAACCCTAACCATTCTATGATTCTGACATCCTTCTTAGATGCATTTAGTCCTACAACAACAGCATTCCTTTCTGACAGTGAATCCATTAGGATTACTGCAGTTGGTTTTGCTTTTGAGGAACTAATTGCCTTCTGTGATTGTATCTATACAGGGCAGCTGAAGTCCTGAGAGGAAGGTGTGTAGTATCTAATGATTTGATTTGTAAAGAGTCCTCTCACACAGGAAAAAAAATGTGTGGCATCTTGTATTTATCAGAGCACTAAAGGAATGTTGGATAATGCAGTCAGTTATTTCCTGTCTGCAGAGCTGGACTTGAGAGGCAATTTCTGGTTCAGAACACCTTCCTAAGGCAGAAGATGCCATTCAGTTCTATTATTGATCTTTCTTTTTATCTCCTCATGCTCTTTTTATAGCTCTAGTCTGGATGATGCATGTGCTGCTTCAACTCGTGTGTCTCTTACTGTGTTATACAGCAAACCACAGGTTTTCTTCTTGTCCTTTGTTGGTCTGGGATGAAGCCAGATCTGTGTGTCCCATCTGAGCAGCTTTTCCCTGCCTTCTCTGCAGCGTGAAGGAGAACTGTTTGCCGCCTGTGGCAGACACAGCTGTGCTTTAAATCAGATGGAATATTTGGATGTGGCTCTGGTTTTACTATAATCACTTTTTCTCCAGACAAGGCTGTGTTGAGAAATGATGCACTACAAGAACATATTGGCAATGGTACATGAAGAAATAAAACCAGCCTAATTTAAGAGCCAGATAAAATTGCCTGTGAACGGTTTTCAATACCCTCTGTGCCTGTTCTTTAGGGAGAAAAGAATCCTGTGTCGCTGTTAATCACTTTGAAGCCTTCAAGTACTTTGTTGCTGTAAGCACTGAGCTTGCCAACTTTTGGCAGATAATTATTTTGTTCTCGTCCAAAATGAACACATTCAATTCAGCCTTCCCATTCAGAACAAATTCTTCTCAGGCATTTTTATGCTCACAGTTCAATAAACGCTTATGAACAGGTAATGTTGTGATTTGCAAGTGTTCACAGGGTAAATGGGAAGCATTTTGAAGATGAGGAATGCAGCAATATGTGCAATGAAGACTTTTAGAGAGGAGACTGCTCAGATGAGGAAAATTCATTGCAAAGAGGCATAGAGGAGGCTGCTCAGATGGGGAAAACTCATTGCAAAGAGGCATAGAGGAGACTGCTCAATTGCAAAGAGGCATAGAGGAGGCTGCTCAGATGGGGAAAACTCATTGCAAAGAGGTATAAAAGAGGCTGCTCAGATGGGGAAAACTCATTGCAAAGAGGCATAGAGGAGGCTACCCAGATGGGGAAAATTTTATTATGATCTAAAGTAAAAATACTTTGAAATTAGTGAGAGAAATGTTAGCTATCTCCTTCTCTCCTGTCTGTAACATAAAGTCCTCAAATAGAAGAGAGAGAACTACTAAATGAAGCAATCTGAAAAAGCAGAAGTATTTCTCAATTCTTGCTTCTTATGGAAGTCTTTTCTGACTGATGACAACATTTACCTACTGTTAAAACCAGGATTCATTCAGAAAGAATGCTGAGGCTTGTTCAGGGAAAGGGCTTGAGAGATTCTTGAACAGTAAAATGTACAGAGCCTCACAAAAGAAATGAGGGACTGCTCATGCCCTATGAATAGGACCCATCCTCCTTTCTTCTGGAGCTCTGAGAGGTTTTATTCCTCCACTCTCACCATTGTGTAACTACACTAATGCTCTGTCACTTCTGTCATGCACATCTCTGAACCCAGAAACGATTTTTTAATTGAAACAAAAACAGCTGTGCACAGATGCAAAGCCTGAAAGAAGGAGCATGTGTGCTTGCTCACTGCTTGTACTTCTAGGAGCTTACAGAGGAGCTTTGTGGACTCAGGACAATCGGGCTGCAAAATGGTTTCAAAACCTGAAGGAGAGGGAAAGAAGCTGCTGCAGTTTCAGTGCATTGCACCACTGACACTATAGTAACACTATTCAAACTATGTTTGAATTCTGGTAACAAACTATTTTAGTTCCTCTAGAAGGAGAATTAGGAGACCCTTTTCTCTTCCAGAGCCACCATTGCATATTTTCTGCAGCTGCTGCTTATTTTCTTCCATACCCTCTCCCTGCTGGTGCCCTTCCTGTGCTTCAACCCAGCTATATTCAGAGCACTTAAAATCATCTCAAAGGACAGAGTGGATATTTTAGCTCATTTCAAGAACTGCTTCATGTTCTGCTCTCACATTTACTTACATTACTGACGTTTTCTTCTGCATGGAGATGCCTTGCATATCTTTCTTTTTCACCAAAGCCAGCTAGGTTCTGATCATAGAAAAACGGAAAGAATTCATAATCATAGAAGGCAGGTTGGAAGGAGCCTTGAGGATCATCTGGTCCAATCTTTCTAGGTGAAGGTGGATGTGGAAAGAAGGCTAAAGTATCAGTTACTTCACTGCTACTCCTTGAGGACAAAGCCAAGGAGAAGTGGAGGTAACAGTAGTGTTGAGGAAAGAAAAGAGAGGGGAAAGAACTAACAGGTGTGTTGCATTCAGGGTTGGATTAGACCTTTGGAGGTCCCTTCCAACTGAAATCATTCTATGATTTTCCATCCACAGTGCTTCTAAAACCAAAATGGGGATTGTTCCCATTTTCCTATAGTTAAGATCAGGAAAACAGGGAACATTGACTTACCAGCAAAGAATCTTAGCAGCTTCTTAGCTGCCCTTCCCAAGTGTGTCTGATTTAATCCAGTCTTCTGTGTGCCAAGTCTTCAAGAGATGAATTTATTTACATGAGTATACCCTTTAGGCAGAATGGAAGCTCTTTATTGCTATCTCTGGATTATTTATTGTAAAGAAAGTTCCTATTTTGAGAGGTATGATGTGGCCCCATTGTGGTGGGGAGCCTGCTTGTGTGGTGTTGGACAAAACTCTGAGCTGAGAAACTGTGCAGCAGAGTTGTTACAAAAACTGTGCACAAGGAGCTCAAGAGCTCTATTAGCTTGAGAAATAGGTTTTGAAATGTTTTTATTAGACCTTTGGGAGCTGTATGAAAACTCTCTAGAGAGCTCGGTGAAACACCAATAATTACCATGTGGGTTTTCCTTAATCCAACATGGAATTGTTTTGTCTTGTGATATTTTAGAACCGGAGGGTCTTATTTTGCTGGTTTTGCTGACAAGATGATTGGCATTGTATGGAATGAACAATTTCCTTTTGGGGAGGGAGGGGAGAAATGAGATGTTTCATGTGTTTTAAAAGTTGTTTAACCTGGAAAGGGCTGTATTAGTACCATATCGATCAGTGGATTGTTTGGAATTCACTTTGAGGTTTTTCTCATCTGTTGTAGTGGAAGGGGATAATTAATTACCATGAGATGATATATTAAAAATATTAATAGAATTTATTAATATATTTTTTTTTATTCAGAACTCGTGGCACCCAGACCACCAAAATAATAATAGTAACAGGTTCTTGCATCGTTATGGAAACTATGTACAGGTTATAATAGGATCTAAAAATAACTATTAAATATATATGTATGTATGTATATATATATGTATGTATGTATACATATATATATATATGTATGTATATATATACATGTATGTATGTATATATATATGTATGTGTATATGTGTATGTATATATATGTGTATGTGTGTATATGTATGTGTATATGTATGTGTGTATTTATGTATGTGTGTATGTGTATGTGTGTATATGTACACACACACTATATGTAGATGTGTATATGTATATGTGTGTATATATATAATATATATAAATAAAAATTAAACTTGACTAAACTGGCAGAGAAAGCTTTGCAGTCAATGTATCGCTTGCAGTCAGTACTCTGCTTGCTCACTAGATGGATGCAAGGAGCAACTTTCTGCTTATGGCAGAAGGCAATAAATGATTATTAGAGGCTTTTGGTATTTACTCACAAAAATATTACCTGACAGTACCCAAAGCTCGTGGCGGGGTTGCTGTCGGTAGCTGTTAGAGGCTTTAGAGTTTCCCCAGGCTTCAGGGTGCTGGAGAAAGGAGCCAGACGATCTCTGACCTGTTCCCGGCTCTCTGGATGATTTGTGTTACCTCCAGGGCTTCCCCCTGGGCAGAAGGCTTTCAGGTGCAGGCAGAGGCCTTGCGGTGTGCAGTCTGGGCACGGTGTCACGCCGGCTGTGCAGGCTGAACGCGTGACAGGGATCAGAGCCTCAGCTCAGGATCAGTGAGGCAGCAGGCAGGGATGCAATAGCAG
>VWZE01013823.1:261842-280066 GCA_013396675.1 Eubucco bourcierii | reverse complement strand
TTTGGGCAGAACACAGCCTTGCACAAGGCAACCCTGTGCACCTTGCTTACTGCAGTTGCTGGGCAGGTCACAGACCCCAGACTTAGTGGCTCCAGCTTCTTTGTCCTTTTTCCCGCAGTTGCTCTCCCCAAAAGAGAAGGAGAGAGAGCAGAAAAACATACCTGGGCAAGCCAGGACATGTACAAGCCTAATTTGGCCTGCTTAGGCCTACCATGACATCTGTAATTTGGACTCAAGGAGGGCTCAGTCCCTTCTAGAACAGGTCTGAAGGGCTTTGTGCTGATCATAGAATCATAGAATGGTAAGGTTGGAAGGGACCTCAAGGATCATCTAGTTCCAAGCCCCTGCCATAGGCAGGGACACCTCCCACTAGTACAGGTTACTCAAGGCCTCATCCAATCTGGCTTGACCACCTCCAGGGAGGGAGCAGCCACAACTTCCCTGGGCAACCTGTGCCAGTGTCTCACCACCCTCACTGTAAAGAACTTCCTCCTAACATCCAGTCTAAATCTCCTCTCTGCCAGTTCAAACCCATTGCCCCTTGTCCTGTTGTTGCAGGACCGTGTAAATAATTCCTCCCCAGCCTTCTTGTAGGCCCCCTTCAGATACTGGAAGGCTACTCTAAGGTCTCCTGGAAACCTTCGCTTCTTCAGGCTGCAGAGCCCCAACTCTCTCAGCCTGTCCTCACAGCAGAGCTGCTGCAGCCCTCTGATCATCTTTGTGGCCCTCCTCTGGACCCGCTCCAACACTTCCATGTCCTTCCTGTCCATGATGTAACACCCTCAGGAGTTAATTGTGGTGATAGGTTGTTTTCTTCTCTTTCCATCTTTACAGGCATATGAAAGGAGGTTTCCTACGTGTCCTCTCATCCCTATGTTTGTAGACAGTGACATTATAAATGAGCACAAGAATGAGGATGGATCTATCCACGTGATTGAACGGCGCTGCAAGCTGGACATTGATGCCCCACGGCTGTTGAAAAAGGTGATTAGGCTGACGGGCTTGTTTTATACTTCTGGTATTCTTCCACATAAGTATTGCATCTTAATGGAATCTACCTCATCTTCCTCAGATTGCAGGAGTGGATTATGTCTACTTTATCCAGAAGAATTCTTTGAACAGACGAGAAAGGACTTTGCATATAGAAGCTCACAATGAAACCTTCTCCAGCAGAGTCATTATTAAAGAACACTGCTCTTACACTGTGAGTAACAGGTTCTTGGTGGTGCTACAGATGGAACTAACTCAGGGTTTAGATTTCAGGACTCAAAAAGAGAACTTGTGTTGTTCTTGGCTTTTGTCTTGCAAGAAAAAAATAACCAATGCCCCACCATGAGTGCTAATTGTTGGTGTTAAATGTAACACGCTTGCTTGAAAAACTGTAGCAGGCTTGGCACCCTCTTGCTTGAGCGTGTTCTCAGAGAGCAGAACACAACATAATTTGCTGTTTGACAGCTCTGCTTAGGCAAATCTGTGGTCTTTAAGAGCAGCGTGGAACTTGCTGGGGCTGATGATTCCCTGTCAGAACTGTTAGAAGTTCAGCATAGTTTATTTGCCTTCTGCTCAGCTCAGACAAATGTTTGAGTTAGCTGTGTTTTAACCTAATTCTTTCCATCACCCTTGGTCCTCAGCACAGACCTTTTCTGATACTAAAGAGTCTGGGGCTGTATTACTGCTGTGCTGTGCTCATGTTTTTTTCTGAATGACTTAGCTAATGCTCCTAGGTTCATACAGCACACAAGTGTAGCACTGAAACTCCAGATCAATGTTAAAGGTCAAATCAAAGCTAGCAAATATTTATTTGTCTGGCAGCATTCTTTTCTCATGCAGGTGATAACATTTGCTGTTGTGTAGAGGCTATGGTTAAAGGTCACTGGATGTCAAATCCACTCAACATTACAATTTGATTGGCTCCTTATTGTTATTTCTGCAATTATTTCCAAGGCACATTTAAAAATACTTCTTCCACCTGCATTTTTTTTTTGTTCTGTGAAAGCTCTCTTTAAGCAAGAGAAATGCTATACAGAAAAGTGCATGTGGTAAATTTGTAGAAAACACAGCACTTACTTGATCAAGAAATTAATTGGCAAATACAAACTAGATTAATTGAAGAATAAATTGTTCTTGAAAGTTAATTCTTTATTGAAGTTATTTTATAATTGAATTTATGTAAGGAACAGAAGGTTCTTAATTGTTATGACTATGAATTTTACTTGTTTATGCTGTACAAACTGCTCTTGTACCCCCCACTCCCTAACTCAATAATTAAATGAAGGGAAATGTTTGGATTTTGTTCCTGTAGTTGTCTCCTTTATAAAGTGTTGATACTGTTCCCAGTTAATCTGAGCATGTTTTGATGGGGAAGGGAACCTTAAGGCATCAGGACAGTTGAATGCCCAGAAGTCAAGCCTTCTGTAATGTTTGTGTAGCTACAAATTCAGAGCCCAGCCTGGAAATTCCTTATACAAGTCATCTTTTGCTGAATAGAGGTTAGAAAACAGCTTTCCCTCAGAGTATCATCATCAATCATGTTGTAGAACCATTTAAGTTGGGAAAGATCTAGTCCAACTGTAGGCAGTAACATCTCTGTTTCAGGATCATCTCTCAACAAGCTAAGATAATGAGCTAAGAAGAAAGCTGGAAGTGCTTTAAGCTTACTCAGCTGTTGACAGAACGAGAAGCTTCCTCTTCTTTCTGTAGCATTATCATAGGACAACAAAGGAAAATGGTTTTCAGTCTACAAAATCTGTTTGCAGTCTATGCAAACATGTCTAGACAGCAGTGCTTGGAAATGCTCATGCTATACTTGCTGCTGTCCTCAGGCTGGCTGGCCTCAGTCTATTGATTTAACCTGCAGCAGCACAAAGGTCACTGTGGAGTGTTTTGCCCTTTTTCACTACAGTCACAGCCCCTATCGAGCACAAGATAGAGTTAGTTAAACAGATGTGGTAGTCCTTTAGCTCTTGCCTGCTGCACCAGTATTTCTTTACCCTTTCTTTTCTTGTCAGAGTGCTAGCCCTGGAACTAGAGTAGGGCTCCTCAGCCTTTTCTTCTGTAGTGTCACCTTTTCTGAACCATGCTTGGCAAATGGAGCAAAAGGCTGCACCTTCCACTTGAAGGCTTTTGACTATGTGACACCTTGTAAAATGAGAAACAGTCATTACAGATAGTGTGAGCAAGAAGTACTAAATGGGTAACTAAGCTCTATGACCTGCTTTTAACTAACAGGTCCATCCTGACAATGAAGACTGGACCTGTTTTGAACAGTCAGCAAGCCTGGATATAAGATCTTTCTTTGGATTTGAAAGCACAGTGGAAAAGATTGCCATGAAGCAGTACACCAGCAGCATCAAAAAGGTGAGCTTGCAGTCATGCAGGAGGTGCCTGCCTCCCTGTTACCAACAGACAGTGCAGCTGCTGCTAAGTAACAGGCTGCTGTGCTCAAAGGCTCTTTTAGTTTGTTGTAGGTCTGTTTTTTTAAGTAGAATCTCTACAAAGGTCTGACTTCTTTTCAGCCCAATCCTTTCTGTGTCTAAATAAGTTGATTTAGTAGCTAAAGTAAGTTTTCCTTTTTGAAGGGAAAAGAAATAATAGAATACTACCTGAAGCAGCTGGAGAGAGAAGGAATAACTTTTGTTCCTCGTTGGACTCCTCCTGATGCACATAAAGTGAAGTGTGGCACATCCCAGCCCAGACGACCAGCTTCACCTGCCATTAACATACCTGACTCTGCCGCAAAGGAAACCTCCGGCAGCAAGGAGATCCCCAACACCTCCAGCAGCCCCTCGGACGCCACAGCAGAAACACCTGATGGTATGAGTCTGGTGAAGGGCTGTGAGGATAAGCCTTTACATTAAACCATTACATTCCTTTTGGTGCCCAACTATTGGGTATGAAGTCTCTGTCTTAATTGAGACAGTTGGACTTTGGTAGGAGAGTGCCAAGTTGAAGTATGCAAAGAATGTTTCCCTTTGTGTTAAGATGTTCACTTTCCTGGCTCCAGTACCTCTTCTGCTGGTGTGATATAAGCTCTCATGCATTTTTGTTTTTTTTGGTGTACCCTTTGATAACCATAGTTTCTTTCATGATGCTTATATTTGTCACCCTAATGGAATGGCTTAAGGTCGATACTGTGTCTCCTACTTGCTGGTTTGATTTGGTTGATCCAGTTGTGTGCCGTGTCATCATTTATCAGTAGTCTCACCCAGCTGATGAATGGAACAGAAGAGGATATTTATTCATATTTACAAGATTTTGATTATTATTTGGACACCAACACCAGACTGCTGCTGATGTCGTTGTTCCTGGTCTTGGGCATAGTATTGGAGATCTCTTCCAAGGATGCCATTTGGAGACCTGCTCCAAGGTTGAATAACCATGAGTGGCATGGTATGTGGGAAAGCCTGAGTCAGTGTTTGGCCTGCTGGTCACCTCCAGTGTTCTGGAACTTCACTCCTCAGCAATTCCAAAACCCGGATGAGCTGGTAAAACGTTTGATAAAAGGATGTAGTCAACCTGAAAATTCCTGGGAGACAAATCACTGTCATATGTTGAGGTCTGGCCCTTGAGTGTTGATCTCTTTTCAGTGCCGTGCAGCATGCAGAAGAAGAGGAGGTCTCTGGGCCTACAAACAGACCAAGAGGCACAGCAGTAGCATCAAGCAGCCAGTGTGTGCCTATATACAGAAAAGGAAGTACAAAAGAAAAACAACTCTTCCTGATTCATCCTCATCTTTTGCAGTGCCATCACAGGAACAAGAAGAGCCAGAGAGAGCCACTTGATCTTTATTGTGGGGTGGAATACACAACATGTGGAAGGACTACAGCAACCAGCCAAGTGAGCCTGTTGTCACCTGGCTGCTCCCATGCTGGGATATGGGAGCCAATAGTTTGGAGTTGGAAGGCAGGGAAGCCAAGCAGTTGGGATCCCTGTCTAGGCAAGTGAGCACTGACAGAGTTATCAGGAGATTGGTACCTAACCTTAGCCTCTGGCTTCTAGCAGGTGTGAAGGTTATATATCCCACCAAGGATAATATAAAGGATCATTTTGGGAGATGGATCACCATGGAGAAAAGCATCCAATACTTGAGGGAAATACCTGTGATGCAATACATGTGCTGGAAAAACTCAACAAGGCAAATGACAGTCCCCAACCTGTAGACCCAGATGAGGCAGTGCATGTGGAAGAAGTTCCTACGAGCTGCACCACCATCATATGCCAGCTCATTTGCTATGTCACTCTGGGCTGTGAGGGATGGCTAAGGGCAAACAGTGGAGGAAGTGTTTACCCTGCTCTGGCAATATGAGGGAAGTTCCCTTCTAATGCACAGGCTTGTTTCAGCTCTGGAGGGACTGACTTGAAGAGTCGACCAACTCCAAGAGTAGTCAGCCCATTGCCTGCCCCCTGTGCAGACTGAGCTTTCAGCTATTAAACATAGGCATCTCCCTGTCCAAGATTAGTGTCTGGGAAGCAGACACCTTGAAGCATCCTCTGGTTTTACTTACTTGATGTGGAGGAGGACTTGAAAAAGTGGGATGGAAAGTCCACTTCAGCTCTTGAAGCCTGTGGATTTCAGGGAAAACTCAGAAGAACAATGCCCCTGTCCCCAGTGGGAAATCTTCCAAAAGGAACAAACAAATTGATACTGCCTCTGTTCCACTTGAAAGAGACTCTAAGGCATTCTTAGAATATGCAAGTGATTCTGGTTGGGATTAGAAGGGCCATGCCTCCAACCAGGTGGAGGAGAGGGACAACCAAGTCTATTGGACTGTGTGGGCCAGGTGGCCTGGTACATCAAACCCACAGAAGTATAAAACTTTAGTGGATACAGGCACACAGTGTACTCTGATGCCATCAAACTGAGGGGACAGAACCTACCTCCATTTCTGGTGTGACAGGAAGATCCCACAACTAAATGTGTTAGAAGCTGAGCCAAGCCTAACAGGGAGTGAATCCAAAGACCTGATTGTGACTGACCCAGGGGCCCCATGCATCCTTGGCATAGACTACCTCAAGGATCCAAAAGGGTGCCGGTGGGCATTTGGTACAGCTGCCTTAAAAACAGAGGAAAAGGATCAATTAACTGCCTTGTCTGGTCATTCAAAGGACCCCTTCGTGGTGGGGTTATTAGATGTTAAAGACCAACACATACCAATTGCACTGGAGGCAATATCTCACTGACTGGGACTCTGTGATACCCATCTATAAAGTAATTCCACAACTGGAGAGATGGAAGATGATCTTGACTCATGCTTCAGCAGCTCTGTGTAGCTGGTGAGGAAGTTAAATGGTGAATGGAGGCTGCCAGTGTCCTACTGTGCTCTGAATGTGGTCACATCAGTAATGACTGCTCCTGTGCCAGACACATTGGAGCACCAGTACCAGCTGGAGTCTAAGGCAGCCAAGTGGTATGCCACCATTGGCATTGCTGATGCATTCTCCATTCCCATGACACCAGAATTCAGGCCACAATTTGCCTTCACCTGGATAGGTGCCCAATATGCCAGGAATCAACTATCCCAGGGGCAGCAACACAGCCCCACCATTTGTCATGGACTGATTCACACTGCACTGGAAAAGGGTGGAGCTCTGAAACGCTTGCAATAGATTGATGACATCATTGTGTGGGGTGACACAGCAAAGGAAACTTATGAGAAAAGAAAAGAAAATAATGCAGATTCTTCTGAAGGCTGAGCTCTCCATAAAGCAAAGTAAGGTCAAAGGACCTCCAAGAGACATCCAGTTTTTAGGGATAAAATGGTAGGACAGATGTCACCAGATCCCAATGGATGTCAACAAGACTACAGCTATACCTCCACCCAGCAATAAGGAGGGAACCCAGGCTTTCCTAGGTAGTTTGGGTTTCTGGAGGATGCATATCCCAAACTACAGTTTGGTTGTGAGCCCTCTCTATCTGGTGACTCGGAAGAAGAATGATTTCCAAAAGGGCCCTCAGTAGCAACAAGCTTTTGAACAGCTCAGACCAGAGATTTTACTTGGAGTAGCTCTTGGACCAGTTTGGACAGGACAAGAGGTTACAAACATGCTTTACACTGCAGATGGGAAGAATGGTCCCACATGGAGTCTTTGGCAGAAAACATGGGGGGAGAGACGAGGCCAACTTTGGGGTTTTGAAGTTGGAGTTACAAGGGAGCTGAAACCAACTACACTCCAACTGAAAAAGAAATATTGGCAGCGTATGAGGGAGTTTGAGCTGCCTCAGAGGTGGTTGGTACTGAAACAGCTTATTCTGGCACCCTGACTACCACTGCTGGGCTGGATGCTCAAAGGGAGAGTCTCCTCCACCCACCACACCACTGATGCCACATGGAGCAAGTGGATGGCATTGATAACACAACAGGCTCAAACAGGGAGCTCCAATTGCCCAGGAATCTTAGAAGTTGTCACAAATGGACCAAGAGGTAAAGATTTTGGGACTTCACCAGAGGAGATGACCCATGTGGAAGAGGCTCCGTGCCCTGTCCACTGGTGGGTCATGCTGCATTGTGGGAAAGCATTGAAAGTGGAAGGCTGCTGTGTGGAGTATCACCTGTTGGCTTGCAGAGGCTGCTGAGGGAGAAGGTGAGTCAAGTCAGTTTGCAGAGGTGGAAAGCATCCAACTGGCTTTGGAGATTGCTGAGTGAGAAAAATGGCCAGTGTTCAATCTCTGCGCAGACTCTCGGGTGATGGCAATGCTTTGTGGGCATGGCTGCAGCACTCGAAGAGAAACAACTGGCAACACAGAGGTAAACCCATCTGGGCAGCTAAACTGTGGCAAGATATTGCCACTCAGGCAGAGAATTTGGTGGTCAAAGTACATCATGTAGGTGCCCATGTGCCCAAGAGCTGAGCCACTGAAGTACATTGCAACAACCAGCAGGTAGATCAAGATTAAAGTGGCTCGAGCACATCTGGACTGGCAACATAAAACTGAATTATTTCTAGCTCAATGGGTGCACAATGCCTTGGGCCATCAAGGGAGAGATGCAACATACAGATGGGCTCTGAATCGAGAGGTGGACTTAACCACAGGCACTACAGCACAGGTTATCCATGAATGTGAAATGTGCACTGCAGTCCAACAGACCAAGTGGATAAAGCCTTTATGGTATGGGAGGCAATGGCTGGAATCAAACTACAGGGGAGCCTGGCAAATTGATTACATCACACTGCCACAGGCCCACCAAGGCGAATGCTGTGTGCTTGCAATGGTAGAAACAACCACTGGATGACTGGAAACATTCAGTGTCCCTTGCCACTGCTTGGAACACCATCCTAGGCCTTGGAAAAGGGTCCTGTGGTGATGAAGCAGCCCAGAAAAGGTTGACTCAGGTAATGGAACTCATTTTGGAAACCGCCTCAGACACTTGGGCCAAGGAGCATGGCATCAACTGGATGTATCATATCCCTTACCATGCACCAGCTGCTGGCAAAGCTGAGCATTACAACAACCTGCTAAAAACCATCCTGAGAGCAATGGGAGGAGGGACCTTCAAAAACTGGGATGCACATTTAACAGAAGTCACTTGGCTGGTCAACACCAGAGGATCTACAAACTGGGCTGACCCTGCTTAATCCAAACTGCCACGTGCTGTAAAAGGTGGTAAAGTTCCCCTGGTACACATAAAGAATATGCTAGGGAAGAAGGTTTGGGTTAGCCCTGCCCTGGGTAAAAGCAAACTTATTCATGGGTTTGCTTTGGACCAAGGACCAGGATGGACCAGGGTGGGGGGGATGGGTAATGGGGTGGGTAATGCAGGAAGATGGAAAAGTTTATTGTATGCCACAGAATAATCTCAATCTGGGTTGAGAATGCACAGTAGATTGTGTATCTGTATCTGATAATTGCTGTTGAGCATGATACAGAATAGTGTGGAATAAGGGGTGGAGAATGTAGTGGTTTGAACCACGTAATATATACATATAGATATGTGTGTGTATATGTATATACTTCTATTCCCCACTATCAGAGTCATGACTTCACACCTACTGAATTGATGGTGGTGTGGCATTGTGGCCCTGGAAAGGAGGCACTGGTCCCCCTCTGGCTTTCCTGGTCCTTGAGTGGGCAGCTACCTCTCTCCTTGTTCCTGGATTCAGATGGGTGTTCCTTTGCCTTCTATTCTCTGATACCTTTGTAGCAGGGGGGTAACAGATTTTGTGTGAATCAGCTGCACACTCTCCCTCAACCTTTTATTTTTCCCTCTCTTTCTTATCTCCTGGTAAGGAAAGGGTTGAAAGAGGCAGGGAGTGGAGGAGTTTAACCCTTGCACTAAACCATTACAGGGTGGCAGAGCACTGGAACAGGCTACCTGGAGAGGTTATGGGGTCTTCTCCTCTGGAGACTTTCAAAACCTGCCTGGATGCATTCCTGTGTGACCTGCCCTAGATGATCCTGTTTTGGTAGAAGGATTGGACTCAATGATCTTTAGAGGTCCTTTCCAACCCCTAATATTCTGTGATACTGATTTGGTTTAGTGGGATTCCTTGCACTGTAGAGGCTTTCAGCATTGTGCTGCTTCTCATGGGCAGCTGAAAATCCTCTTTGTTTGCTACCATATAAAAGGCTTGCAGAGCAGTACCACATGGGATAGCCTGGGTAGCTGTTACAGGGTCAGTGTTTTAGTAAATGAAGAGCAGATAGGAGTAGTAAAAACTCTTCACTTTGCTGTCAATTAGGTTGCAAATGAATGGCCTACTTCTTGCCCTGAAATTCAGGGATGGATTTAACTGTAGGGATAATGAGTAGGAAAGGGCTGAAGGCTTCTCTGGGCACAGTATTTTGTTATATCCTCCTCTCCCAGTTAATAAGGGAATTTGGGAAAATCTTGCACTGGGAGATTTAGATCAAAGCTTCTAAGTACTTGCAGAAGCAGTAAGCCCTACGGTGCTGTGGATCTGAATATATTGGCAAAATGCTTTTATAAATATTTGAGTTTACTCTTCCTTAGCTGCAGAAGGAGTATGAATCCTCTTGCTTCACCATGAGGATGACTCCGTGTGTTGCCTTGCTCATCTTTTCATTGATTCAAAGAAACTTTATGCAGTTCTGACTGCACAGAACACAGAGCAGCTGCTTCTCTGCTTTCAGATATCAGCAGATAGGATCACTTGCTGCTTTGACTAGGTCAGCTGAGGACCACTCTAATCACATGTACATCTCCTTGTAGACAAGCTAGACGCAGACTACATCAAGCGGTATCTGGGTGACCTGACACCAATACAGGAGAGCTGCCTCATTCGGCTGAGACAGTGGCTGCAGGAGACACACAAAGGCAAAGTAAGTTACTCTTGGGCTCTTGTGGCTCTGTCAGAATGGGTGATACACAGGATTGACACTGATGGAACATTATGCCACACCTCCAGTGGCTAACTGTTCTTTTTAGTGGCCCACCATGATCAAAACCTGAGTCTGTACAGTGGCAACAGATGAAGTTCATTGTGACTGTCCGGCTGACATGGATGGCAGAGGTGCTTAAATGATCAATGTGACAGCCTCTCAGTGTCAGTGAACAGCACAGGGGAATAACAGCACTCTTAAGTCTGTCTCATTCTACAATAACCTGATTCTTGTTTGTTTCTTTTGGCTAAACATTATCATCTCCAATCTATGTCCCTAAGTGCAGTACTGAAAGGGAGCAATGTGGCCAGTTAAATCCCTCAAGGCAAACCTGTGTCCCTCACAGTGCACATGTCTCAGATTCCTTTCATTTAACAATGGAATACAGCCTCTGTTTTGTCCCTAGTTTCATTGAAACTGGACTGGCTTAGTAAATGATTGCATTAGAGTTCAGGAAATGGCCTCCCAGTATCTGAAGGGGGCCTACAAGAAGGCTGGGGAGGGACTATTGACAAGGTCTTGCAATGACAGCATGAGGAGTAATGGGTTTAAACTGGAAGAGGTGTGATTTAAACAAGATGTTAGGAAGTTCTTTCCAGTGAGGGTGGTGAGACACTGGCACAGGTTGCCCAGGGAGGTTGTGGTTGCTTCCTCCCTGGAGGTGTTCAAGACCAGGTTGGATGAGGCCTTGAATGACCTGTGCTAGTGGGAGGTGTCCCTGCCTATGGCAGGGGGTTGGAACTGGATGATCCTTGAGGTCCCTTCCAACCTAAACCTTTCTATGATTCTATAAATGTTTCTATCTCTTCTCTGAAGGTAGCTGCAGTACCTTGGTAGGGCACACATGGTTTTGTTGCAAACAAAAACTGATTTGCTTGAGTAACTTTTGAGCATGAATTCCAACCTCCTACCTTGGTGGAGGGCTGCACCTTTTCCAGCTTCTGTTGTTTGTTTTATTTTGTTCTTGTTTCAAACTTTGAACCCAAAATCAAGTGGTGTGTTGTTGGGTTGGGTTTTTTTTGTTTTGTTTTGTTTTGTTTTAAACAGATCCCAAAGGATGAGCACATTCTAAGATTCCTGCGTGCCCGGGACTTCAACATTGATAAAGCAAGAGAGATCCTTTGCCAGTCGCTGACATGGCGTAAGCAGCACCAGGTAGACTACATTCTGGACACCTGGAACCCTCCTCAAGTGCTCCAAGATTACTATGCAGGAGGCTGGCATCACCATGACAAAGGTATGCTTTATAGGGTGGATATTGAACAGCCATTTTATGGCCTTAATTAAAGCTGTCTGTTGTCTCTCCTAACAACCATCTTTCCCAGTCAGCTCTAGTTATGTACTAAATGCATTTCAATTCATCTTGCCAACTCCTCAGTCAGTAGAGGCACACTCCTAGGTCCTAATCTTTCTGACTATGGTTAAAAGCTCTACTTTGCCAGTAGCTTAAAAAAAAAGTTATTAGTTGCAGTTCTGTAGTGCTGAGAGATGCTTAGAAGGGTGTTATGCAAATGCTGAATATTCTCTTTCAGTCATTAAAGATGTTTGTAAATAAGTGTATCTTTCTCATCAACTTATTTCTGGTGTTGTGTAAGTCTGCTGATGGAATAAATGAATAGTTATTTGGCATTACAATCAGCTTAATGATGAAAAGTGGGATGTTGCAAAAACATCAACTAGAGCAGGTTTATTTAAGAAGGGAAGAAGCTTTGGCTCACTTGCCTTTGTGTGGTGAGCCTTGACCAGAGCATTCAAACACAAATGGCTGTCCCTGCCACCCTCCCCCTATCCCTTTGCTTCCATTATCATGCACTGATCTTGTTGCTAACACATACATAGAAGTGAAACGTTTTGGAATCTGTTGCTTGAGGCAAGCTGGGCTCTTTAGATAAGGAAACAATCTTACTGTGAGCTATCTGTGTTCTGATTTACTCTTTTCCCCACTAGGCACCATTGTTTCTGCTAGCTCTTCCTGTTACATGAAGCGTATGAAACAGGACAGGATGCTCTCAGCACTAGTGGTCAGCAGACAGGCAGGACACAGCAGAAGTTTAATCACTGTAAAGCTGAAGAGAGCTTGAATGGCTTTTCCCTGCTGCTTTGGGTTTGATAGACCTCAGACTGAGAAAATGAAAAATGAGAATATGCTTGGAAAGACTGCAAGGGAAAAGACCTGGGAATAACGTTCTGGCTTTGTCAGTGCCTTGCCCATACTTTGCAAAGACTTCCTCTGTCAATAGCACTTAAATGGGTCTTGCCAGGGAGTAGAAAGGTACAGAATGCATCAAAGGATTGTTTAATGTTTTTTTCTGAGAAGTTCTTCAGTCTTGTGGTGAACTTCATGCCCCCCTCCCTTCCCCTCCAGTACCTTTGATCTCTTTGCAGCATGCCCACAAGTGAAGCTTGGCTTTGTCAATGCTGCAAACAGAATTTCAAAACTGAGCAGCTCTCTATAATTTAAATTTTTACAGTGGGTAGGTTCTTTTTTTTTTAAAAAAAAACTTTCTTTCTAGTATTTCCCCTTTCTTCCTACACATGCTGAATGTACCAACCTAGGCCAACTGAGTTCTGTACAGCTGTTAGCACCAACGCAAAGGCAGCAGGGATTGTGGAGTGTGGTGTCTCGAATGAGCTGTGAGTGCAAGAGAATGCAAGTTGTTATTTTGGCTTGCAATTAGCACAGCTTTCTGTACATCTGAATGCTTTTTTATTTTGACAGGAATGGGTGGTGCTTGTTAAATCACAAAGTTCTAATGGAATATAAAATACACAGTGATAGCACAGCTCTGTCAGCTGAGACTTTGCTTCGTGTGTCATTTGGGTGGAGCAGGATTGGTAAACCCTTGGTTTGGGTTTGAATGCTTGTGCATCTGTGAGGGAGGCAGACCTGCTATGAAGCTTAGTAACAGAGTTCTTGTTTAGTGTTTGAAAGGCTAAACAGCACATTCCAAGACAATTGTGTGCTGATGTTAAAATAACCTTTTCTCTTAGACCACCTGATAAAATATTGTGAGCTTTCACGGGGGTGATGTCTTTGTCAAAAAATAATTTGCTTTGACTTTGCAGTTTTGCTTGTTTGTTTTTTTTTAATAGCATATCTTGAGAGCTTCTTTCATTGTGTCCCAAAGGACTTAATGATAATTGAATACCTCTCTTTGCAGTTGTTGGAGGAATGTGAAGCTAAACAGACAACAGGACTTCAGGGAGATCTTTCTGTAGACAGCTTTTTCTTTTTCTTTTTTCTTTTTCTTTTTTTTATTTTTGTGTTGTATCCTAGCACATTCAGTTTCACAAGCTGGTGATTATTTAGCTTGTGTGCTAGAACAGATGAGGCAAAGATTTTTAAAGTGCATCACAGCTTTGGGAGGAGGATGGAAGCTGTTTCAAACTAGCTCCTACTATGAAGAGCCAGAATTGCAAGCGTTGATTCTCAAATTCAGCCAATGCAGTTGTCAAGCTCAATGCCTTTGTATCCTAGGCAGTATCAGGATGCCCCAGTATACAGCAAGATGACTGTGAAAAGGCTAGGCTGTGAAGGCAGAGGGTTCATCTGAAACTGATCTCTGGAACAGAGCCTGTTGTCTCCAGGCTTAACCTGCATAAGAGAGGCTGAGTGCCAGTTCCGCATAGTGTGTAATGACACAGCTGGGAGGTGTGACTTCAGCAAACAGTGCAGAAAGCAAGGCTCTGGGTTAACACTTTCTTTCACTAATTTCCAGAGCTCAGCACAACCACTGTTCCAAAAAGGTTGCTGTGAGTCTTCAGAGAGCAATATTGCATCACATTTGATAGAAGACTCACTCAGCTTCTGCTACAACTCCTCAGCTGTGCTAATGGGCTCCAGTTTTTCTTCTATCCTAGCTCTCCTGGAAGCTAATTAGTCCTCTGTCTTTAATTGTTTATGCCAAGATACCATGTGTACCCTTGTAGTACATGGACTTTGGATTTTCCTTGCAGATAGGGCAGCTATTTTTGCATCAAGATGTCTCCATTAAACTTTGACAGCTCATTTAAAAGTCACCTTTTGGCCGAGCTGGACAGGGTAAAGTCTTCTATTGCCGTTTGCTCCAGACTCTGAAGAAGGAAGTTTGGACTGACTGGCTTCTTTCCATTGGGATTTTTAACACAAAAAGTGGCTGTTGTTGTAAAAACAAGGGTTGCATTGATGCATTTTGTTCTTGTTGCTCAGATGGTCGCCCACTGTACGTGCTGAGGTTGGGACAGATGGATACCAAAGGCTTGGTGCGAGCTCTAGGGGAAGAGGCCTTGCTTCGATATGTAAGTGCTTCTGCAGGCAGCAAGTTGCTAGCAATGTGATATTTTCATTTAAAAATTTCCTGCCCTGCTGGAATATTCATCACTCTGACTATTTTGATGTACTTTCTGCCTTGTCTGGTTTTGGTCTGAATATATCTGAAAGCTCCTAGTAGCTGATTTTCTGCATTCTTTCCAAGTGCAAACTGCTGGCGGAAAGGCGTAGTTCTTGGCAGCTGCTGTCGTTCTTGGTTAGCATTTTCACAGATTCTTCTGCAGTTTTTGTGCAGTGCTTCAAGTCTCTGCAGTTGTACAGAAGAGAAAATGCCATGTTCAGATATTTTTTGGTTTTTTTCTCCCAAGTCTGTATTGGTAGGATAAGAATAATTTACAGGCAAATACTTTTTGTTGAAAAGTAGTTTTTTCCTTCTCCAGACAGTTCTTGTGGATCTGCTCAGTTTCCAAGCAGGAAACTGGCAGAATTCCAGATCCCAAATAATGTTTTTTTTTGACTCCTAGTAATGACAGTCATGACCATAGCAACCACTAGAAACAGGGGCTGGATTTTCCTTTTTCACTTCCAGTGACATTTCCAGCCACATACTAAATTTTATTTGCCCTAGCTCAGTTCCAATGTTCTTTGACGTAAAACAGGTCTGCAATTTCTGAGTAAATGGAGTCAGTGCTTAAGAGGACAGAAGTGTAGGGAGACTTTTTATCTGTATCACTCCAGGATCTCAGTTTTCTGGAGGATCTTGTTTACATTTTGCTGTTTTTAGGGAAAGTCATGTTTATTTTTTTCCACAAGACCAACCAATGGGGTAAGCCTAGAGATTTCTAACTCATTCTTTGAGAGAAAAGAAGTGTTTGTGCTGGTTTGAGCCTTGTAGTTTTTATCCTAAGATCAATTAAAGGAAAAAAGTTTCTATCCAATGTACTGAAGTTAAGACTCTTCTCTAACCAACATGTTTTCTTGTACAGGTTCTTTCAATAAATGAGGAAGGACTGAGGCGATGTGAGGAGAACACAAAAGTATTTGGCAGGCCAATAAGGTAAAATGCAACTGGTGAATCTGCTCCTTGGGAAGGACTTGGTTTCATGGCAGGGGAGGTTGTGGGAATGTCAGGCAGTGTGATGCTGCTGAGCAAAGTGTTTTAAATGGAACAAGTGAAGGCAAAGCTGTGTGCCTTGCAAGCAAGTACAACTGGAGCCTGCCCAGTCACCACCAGAGTGAATCTGCTGGGTCAGGCCTGAGACAGCACCACCTGCTCCAGCAGTCTGTGTCATGCTCATGGTGGTTCTACACAGAATCATGGGGTCAGAGAATGGCTGGGGTTGGAAGGGACCTCAGAGGTCATCTACTCTGACCTCTCTGCCATGTGCAGGGACACCTCTCCACTACACTCAGCTGCTCAAGGCCTCATCCAGCCTGGCCTTGAACACTCCCAGGGAGGAGGAATCCACAACCTCCATGGGCAACCTATTCCAAAGTCTCACTACCCTCATACTGAAGAGCTTCTTCCTAAGATCCAGAACCTACTGTCCTTCAACTTAAAACATTCTGCCATTGAATGTCTGCAAAACAATGCAGCCCAACTCCCATTTCTGTTCTTGGGGGATTTTTTAGGAAGATATTGGTACAGGCTACTGAAAAAGGCCATGATAATTTCATGGATAACCTTTCCAGTAGTTTTAGATATTATTTTCATGTCACTTGTTCATCCCTAGTGCATGTCAAGGCTCTATGCTCAGTTCTTTTACATATTCTCCTATCATCATTTGCTCTTACCCAAATTTTGATCCAAGGCAAGGGCTTAAAACTCCTGTGAAAGCTGGGATCTGGTCTTCCAAGTACTGGCATGACCTCACATGAAATTCAGGCAAAACTTGCCTGCTATATCCCATATTTAAGTCATTGGAGGGGTTGCTTATGAGAGTGTTATTTGCAAAATAGATTTAAGGGTGTAAAATGCAGGAGTGACCCTGAAAAGCAGTAGTGTTTCTTGGACTCTCTACAACATGTAACTTCTTCCCATAATCCCTAAGGATTCATGGAAGCATGGTATGCCTGCTTATCATCTCCCTGTCAAAGAACTTGCTGCCCTAACTCTCAGTGGGAGGCCAAATCTGAGAGATGTTTCATGTGTGTAACTGTGAAATTGTGCTGCCTACTGGAGATCTTCATTTGTAGAAGGGCTAGATATTAAACATTTAAAGGCAAACAAAGAAGTGTTTGTGGTTTCATAGAAGCCTTATGCATAATTTAAGGGATGCTGGCTGGTGCAGCACAGCTGTAAATCTTGAATTCATGCCCAGGGTGAGACCTGAACTTGGAAAGGCACTAAAGCATATGCTGATGCTCAGCATTTAGCATTAAGAACATTATCTCTTACTATAGAAAAAGCTTCTCCTCTCTGAGAGCTGACAGCAGGGTTAGCTGTGACGTGTGACAGTGCTGTGGCTCTCTTAGCAGGGAGTGGTGCATTGCTTCACAGCACCAGCGTGGCCACTCAATTGATTTCACAGTAAAAGCAATGGTTCAGCTTTGAGCTGGCTGTCAACAGGATCTTTTTTTGGCTTCATGTTAACCTTCAGCTGGTGTCTGAAATGTCTGTGAGAGAATGTGTGATGTGCAAGGGGATCATTGCATGTGATCTGTAACTCCTTGGCACACACTTTAGAAATTCCTGGTCTAAGACTCCTAAGCTCTGATGTCTACAGGTAGCATGTGGCAAGGAGATAAAAGAAAAGAAACCTAAACATGAACTCATGTTCAGTACATTGGACACTTGCATAAGGAAGGGGAACTTTGATGCTGTTGAGATCTTTCCAGTATCTGAAGGGAGCCTACAGGAAGGCTGGGGAGGGACTATTGACAAGGTCTGGCAATGCCAGGACAAGAGGCAATGGGTTTGAACTGGCAGAGGGGAGACTGAAACTGGATGTTAGGAGGAAGTTCTTTACAGTAAGGGTGGTGAGACACTGGCACAGGTGGCCCAGGGAGGTTGTGGCTGCTCCCTCCCTGGAGGTGTTCAAGTCCAGGTTGGAGGAGGCCTTGAGTGAGCTGTGCTAGTGGGAGGTGTCCCTGCCTATGGCAGGAGGTTGGAACTGCATGATCCTTGAGGTCCCTTCCAACCTAACCATTCTGTTATTCTTTTTTATTTTAATTTGCTTTGTTTTGAGGTTCTTTTGTCTGTTTTAATAGTTGGGTTTGGGTTTTGGTTTGGTTGTTGTTTTCCTTTGTTTTTGTTACTGAGCTTTTTTTATGTCTGTAAAATGCTTTATTTTGTCTCAAATTCAGCTCTTGGACCTGCCTAGTAGATCTGGAAGGGCTGAACATGCGACATCTGTGGCGACCTGGTGTCAAAGCTTTGCTCAGAATCATTGAGGTGGTCGAAGCTAATTACCCTGAGACTTTGGGTCGTCTGCTTATCCTAAGAGCACCTCGAGTATTCCCAGTTCTTTGGACACTGGTATGTCTGTAATTGGAGTATTCCCAGTTCTTTGGGCACTGCTATGTCTGTAATTGGAGTATTCCCAGTTCTTTGGACACTGGTATGTCTGTAATTGGAGTATTCCCAGTTCTTTGGGCACTGCTATGTCTGTAATTGGAGTATTCCCAGTTCTTTGG
>VWZE01013823.1:222260-248722 GCA_013396675.1 Eubucco bourcierii | reverse complement strand
AGGACATGGAAGTGTTGGAGCGGGTCCCAGAGGAGGCCACAAAGATGATCAGAGGGCTGGAGCAGCTCTGCTATGAGGACAGACTGAGAGAGTTGGGGCTCTTCAGCCTGGAGAAGAGAAGGCTTCCAGGAGACCTGATAGTAGCCTTCCAGTATCTGAAGGAGGCCTACAGGAAGGCTGGGGAAGGATTATTTACAAGATCCTGCAATGACAGGACAAGGGGCAGTGGGTTTGAACTGGCAGAGGGGAGATTTAGACTGGATGTTAGGAGGAAGTTCTTTACAGTGAGGGTGGTGAGGCACTGGAACAGGTTGCCCAGGGAGGTTGTGGCTGCTCCCTCCCTGGATGTGTTCAAGGCCAGATTGGATGAGGCCTTGAGTGAGTTGTACTAGTGGGAGGTGTCCCTGCCTATGGCAGGGGGTTGGAACTGGATGATCCTTGAGGTCCCTTCCAACCTTACCATTCTATGATTCTATGATTCTATGATTCTATGACTGTCAGGCTGTGTTTTTTCTAACCCGTGGAGCAGTGGCAGGAGCATCCCTTTGCAGCATCCATTTACAGTTGGTCCTTCCAATTTTATCCCAGCTGTGAAGTTGCTAAAAGGAGACTCTTTAACTACAGCCATGCAGATTTGGCAGCAAGACCAGATGGCTGCCTGACCTACTTCAGGTTTTAACACGTGGCAAATATTTTTATGTCAGCCCATAATTACTCTGGAGCAGGCTCACTGCTGCTCTGGATGTTACTAAATAAAAAAGCCCTTGAAAAGACATCGTGCAAGGAGGTGGCTTTGTCCGTGAGCTGTGCCCAGGGAGGCAGAGGGAAAGCTGCTTTGTTTTAGAATCATAGAATGGTAAGGTTGGAAGGGACCTCAAAGCTCAGCCAGTTCCAACCCCCTGCCATAGGCAGAGACACCTCCCACTAGCACAGCTCACTCAAGGCCTCCTCCAGCCTGGCCTTGAACACCTCCAGGGAGGGAGCAGCCACAACCTCCCTGGGCAACCTGTGCCAGTGTCTCACCACCCTCACTGCAAACAACTTTCTCCTAACATCCAGTCTAAATCTCCCCTCTGCCACTTCAAACCCACTGCCCCTTGTCTTGTCACTGCTCCCCTCTCCACATGGCAGCAGAGCTGAGCCTCAGACCTCAGCTCAGCTGAACAGGTGCTAGTAGGGTGGGCCAGGGCTGCTCTGCTGTGCAGCTCCTCTAGGAAGAGCTTTTGATTGAATCATCTGTTTGGGGCTTGGGGTGTGGGGGTTGGAGTGGATTTTTTTGTTGTTGTTGTTTTTCACTTTTTCAGATGAAGCAGAATTCCTGGAAGAGATTTCACCTGCCCTGCTCCACCTGCCTCCCCTGCCAGCCCTCCCTGCTCCCCTCAGAGCCAAGGGCTCCCCTTGCTCCAGGTAAGCGTCTTGGTGTCCTTTCTTACTTGCAAACAGACCTTGCCCATGAGTCCAGGGTGAAGGGTCCTGAACTTCCCAGTCACACAAGGTGAAATGTCCTGAACTGGCATGTCACAGTCTCCCCCTGCATCCTTCCTGAAAGCTGGTGAAGGGTCAGGAGAATAAGTCTTATGAGGAGCACCTGAGGGAACTGGGATGATTTAGGCTGGAGAAAAGGAGGCTGAGGAGAGACCTCCCTGCAACTGCCTGAAAGGAGGTTGGAAACATCCTTGGAGACGCCGGCTGGGGGAGAACCCCAGGAGCAGGGGAGCAGACAGGGCAGATTTGTTTGTCTGGAGCTGCACTGCCGTCCCCGGGGACAGGGCACAGAACCTTGGTGGCTGCAGCAGAGCCAGTCCCTGCCAAAGCCCCACTAGATGGTGCCAGCAGCACACGCACGGCCACAGGCACCCAGCGCCGCTGCCCGGGGCTGAGCCTGTCCCGGTCCATTCCGGGCTCTGCTTCCCCACCAGCACCCCAAGGCCAAACTGGTCCACCCTGGGAGCCGACCACAGGGCAGGTGTCCAGAAAACAGGAAGCCGTTTGCAAAGAGCAGCAGGGAGGCATCATCGCCAGCATCCTCATCCTGTGGCCACATCTTCACCCTCTGCCCCAGGGGCACAAGCCCCAAACCACCCAGCACTCTGTGTCCTTCGAGTATCATCCTGTCTTGTTTTGCTCTGCTGCCACCAGGGCTCTTCCAAACCAGGCAGCACTTCACAGGGGTGAGACCCTGAGATGGTGTCTCCACACTAGACAAAACTCTTGAGGAGCTGGTGGGAGAAATCCTGTGGAAGTGAAAAAATATTCTGCTTATTGCTATGGCCCCGGGAAGAAGTCACCCAGAAGCTGCAAAGGGTTGCAGCCAAGCACTGGAGTTTATGTGCAGGATTCTACCAGGGAAAGGGAGCTGGAAAGAGGAGGAAGAGCACAGGGAGAAGATGGGAAATGGAAATACAGCACTGCTCCTCACCAGAGTACCATAAGGTGGCCCAGGGCAAGTACCAGCCAGGGCCACCACTCTGTGTCTGCAGTAAACCTTTGTCTCCTTTCTGCCCCTTGGGACTGCAGCTCTGAGCATCCCTTCAGCTCCCACTCTGGAGCTTCAGGGGCACAGGTAGCAGCTGGGCAGGGAGCATAGTCCCTGGCAGGAGCTATCACAGACCCTCCAGGACCATCTTCTCTCCCCATCACTGGGCACAAGCTGGAAAGGGCTGTGGGGATGTTCCCACACAGTATGGTACCATGCTGGGTTTCAGTCCTGGGTTAGTCCTGCTCACCCTAAGACAAGGATGTGACTGACCTGTGCAGCCACAATGCCCTTCATCAGCTTCTGCATGCAAGTTCTCCCCCAAAAAAACCTTGAAGGGATGACAAAGCAATTTTTTCCCCCTCAGATCTCTTAATCTTTATATAATTGCCCAGCAGGGCAAGGGAGGTGATTCTGTCCCTTTACTCTGCTCTCCTCAGACCCCACCTGGAGTCCTGTGTGCAGTTCTGGAGCCCTCAGCACAGGAAGGACATGGAAGTGTTGGAGTGGGTCCAGAGGAGACCACCAAGATGCCCAGAGGGCTGCAGCAGCTCTGCTGTGAGGACAGGCTGAGAGAGTTGGGGCTCTGCAGCCTGGAGAAGGCTTCCAGGAGACCTTAGAGTAGCCTTCCAGTATCTGAAGGGGGTACAGGAAGGCTGGGGAGGGACTATTGACAAGGGCTTGGAATGCCAGGACAAGGGGCAATGGGTTTGAACTGGCAGAGGGGAGATTGAGACTGGATGTTAGGAGGAAGTTGTTTGCAGTGAGGGTGGTGAGACACTGGCACAGGTTGCCCAGGGAGGTTGTGGCTGCTCCCTCCCTGGAGGTGTTCAAGGCCAGGTTGGAGGAGGCCTTGAGTGACCTGTGCTAGAGGGAGGTGTCCCTGCCTATGGCAGGGGGTTGGAACTGGCTGAGCTTTGAGGTCCCTTCCAACCTTCCCATTCTATGATTCTATGATTGCATCATTACAAGGGGCTGGAGGACTCCCAGGTCCAAAATGTGTTTGCCAGAGCAGGGAGGGCAGGACTTGCTCCTGTCCCCACAGCTGGGCCCACCCGTGCCAGCTCCTGACCAGAGGCTTTACCAGCCTTGGTAGAATGATGGGCAGAGCAGTACATGCCCCCATGAAGCTTTGACCATTCTCTCAGACCATCTGAAGAGGCCAAAGTGTGCTGGTTCCTGTTGGGTGTCCCCCCTGGAGCCACAGAGCCCATCTGCTGTGGCACAGGACATGTGCTGCTGGGAATGTGGTTAATTGATTGCTCTTGCTCCAGCAGATTTCCCTGAAATCCCTCACCAGTTGCTGAGGGATCTGTTTCATAACAGCTCCCAGAAACCTCCTCCCATCAGGGCTTATTCCAGCAGAGCATGGCTGGGCTCCCTCACAGCACGGTCACATCGTGCAGCCCCTGTGCCCTCTGCACGTTGCACACCCAAAGCCAGCAGCAAACTGGGCTGGGGGGTGAGGGCTGCCTGGGGGACAGGGACCTGTGAGGCTGGTGAGAGGCCTCAAGCACAGCCCTATGAAGTGAGGCTGAGGGAGCTGAGATTGTTTAGCCTGGAGAAGAGGAGGCTCGGGGAGACCTTCTTGCTGTCTACAGCTACCTGCAGGGTGGTTGTAGCCAGGAGGAGGTTGCTTTCTTCTCTCAGGCAAGCAGCAGCAGAACAAGAGGACACAGTCTCAAGCTGTGCCAGGGGAAGTTTAGGCTGGAGGTGAGGAGAAAGTTCTTGCCTGAGAGAGTCATTGACTGCTGGAATGGGCTGCCCAGGGAGGTGGTGGAGTCAGCGTCCCTGGAGGTGTTCAAGGCAGGTTTGGACGTGGCACTTGGTGCCATGGTCTGGTCTTGAGGGCTGTGGTAATGGGTTGGACTTGATGAGNCCAGCAGATTTCCCTGAAATCCCTCACCAGTTGCTGAGGGATCTGTTTCATAACAGCTCCCAGAAACCTCCTCCCATCAGGGCTTATTCCAGCAGAGCATGGCTGGGCTCCCTCACAGCACGGTCACATCGTGCAGCCCCTGTGCCCTCTGCACGTTGCACACCCAAAGCCAGCAGCAAACTGGGCTGGGGGGTGAGGGCTGCCTGGGGGACAGGGACCTGTGAGGCTGGTGAGAGGCCTCAAGCACAGCCCTATGAAGTGAGGCTGAGGGAGCTGAGATTGTTTAGCCTGGAGAAGAGGAGGCTCGGGGAGACCTTCTTGCTGTCTACAGCTACCTGCAGGGTGGTTGTAGCCAGGAGGAGGTTGCTTTCTTCTCTCAGGCAAGCAGCAGCAGAACAAGAGGACACAGTCTCAAGCTGTGCCAGGGGAAGTTTAGGCTGGAGGTGAGGAGAAAGTTCTTGCCTGAGAGAGTCATTGACTGCTGGAATGGGCTGCCCAGGGAGGTGGTGGAGTCAGCGTCCCTGGAGGTGTTCAAGGCAGGTTTGGACGTGGCACTTGGTGCCATGGTCTGGTCTTGAGGGCTGTGGTAATGGGTTGGACTTGATGAGCTTTGAGGGCTCTTCCAACCCTGGTGATACTGTGATAAGTTTCTAGATCAGGCTGTGGTGATGCTGCTTGGCCACCAGCACCAACCTGAGCCCACGGTGCCCCCCCTGGGCTCAGCACCCTACAGCTGGAGGTGGATGGCTTTGCAGGAGCACAGCACCCATGGCCACCCAGACCAAACACAAGCAAAGCAGCCAGAAGATGTTTTTCTTGCTGGATGAGACTGTTGTAGGGTGAAAGCTCCTGGGGCAGCTGTGGCCCTCGAGAGGGGCCAGCTGGTGGTGATGTCCCTGTGAGGCAGCCTTCTCCACATGGTTTTCCCTAGCAAACCCTTGTTTTCCTGAGCCAGGGAAGGGCCCAGCTCTCCAACAGCTCCTTTTATCAGCCCCTCTGCAGCAGTCTTCATGAGAAGCTGCCTGTGAGCCCCTCCCTTCCTTTCAGAAGATGAAATAGGACACATTGGCATGACAACATTGATGCCCTGAGCCAGCTCTGGGCAGCCACAGACAAGGGTCATCATTTGTCCTTCACAAGAATTTAACAAGGAAGGAAGCAGAAAGGCTCATGTGGGCTCTCCTCGGGGAGAATTGGAGTGAGGACAAGCTGCTGTCTCTGGCAGAGATATCACCCCACTGCCAATATGCACAGGAAGGGTCACCAGACCCTTCCAGCCCACCCACTGGCACTCCTACAGCAACCCAGTATGCAGCAGCAGTGGAGCAGAGCTGCCCTGGGCAGGACAACCCTGTGGGCAGTGGAGCAGAGCTGCCAGCCTCATCCCACCACCCTCCCACAGCCCCTTGGGACACCCTGGGACTCTCAACCTTGAGGGCAGCCAGGAGCTCCAGCTCTGCTTTGCACTCTCCTCCTTCTCCCTGGAATTGTGCAGAGCTGCTCAGTGCTGCTGAGGGTCTGGGCTGTGCAGAGCTGCTCAGTGCTGCTGAGGGTCTGGGCTGTGCAGAGCTGCTCAGTGCTGCTGAGGGTCTGGGCTGTGCAGAGCTGCTCAGTGTTGCTGAGGGTCTGGGCTGTGCAGAGCTGCTCAGTGTTGGTGAGGGTCTGGGCTGTGCAGAGCTGCTCAGTGTTGGTGAGGGTCTGGGCTGTGCAGAGCTGCTCAGTGTTGCTGAGGGTTTGGGCTGTGCAGAGCTGCTCAGTGTTGCTGAGGGTCTGGGCTGTGCAGAGCTGCTCAGTGCTGCTGAGGGTCTGGGCTGTGCAGAGCTGCTCAGTGCTGCTGAGGAATTCTCTTTGAAGGCATTTGCTGCCCTGCTGTACAGCAGAGGGGACAGAGCCCCTTCTCCAGCAGCCTCTGTGGCTCTCTCCTGGGTCCCAGGTGCTGCAGGGAGGATCTGCAAAGAACTGAGAAGCAGGAGCAGCAAATCCCATCCCCAGGGACAAGGGGAGCTCTGCAGTGCTAAGCAGTAACCTTTTTCTTCATCTGGTATGAGGCAGGACATTGTCAAGTGGTGGCTGCTGCTGCCCAGGACTATGCAGAGCAGCAGGAGGTTGTAACCAGAGCATCCTAATGCCCAGGCACAGCCCAAGTGGTGGCCTTGTGGCTGGCACCCAGTGAGAGCAGCAGGCACCGTGCAGATCCCACATCAGGACCATGGGAAGAACTGATGTGGAAGTAGACACAGCAGATGGGCCCAGTCCCTCCTCCTGGCACCATGGTGGTTGTCCTGAAGGACCTCCCACAGCAGGACACTCCACAGTCACATACCCAGGCCCTTCCCCTAGCTGTCCTGGAGCAGGGAGCAGTGTGGGTGATGGGGTGCAGACCTTGAAGAGCATCCCTGGGGATGGTGCTGGACCCCTCGCAGGGTGTTGGAGGAGCTCTGCTGCCAGGCTGGGGGCCCAGCTGGGATGGGCACAGGTTGCTGTGATGTCCTGGTCCTCCTGGCATAGGACCCAACACAGAGCTCGAGGAGGAGGAGGACAGAGGTTAAGCAGTGAGGGGTTGGGAGATTGGGCAAGGTGCAGGGCAGTGGACACCATGCAGCACTGGGTTCCTGGAAAGCTTCTGGGGCTTTGTGATACGTTGGGGACCTGGTGGTGCTCACAGCTGCCCCAGGGCTCTCCATGGAGATCAGGCAGGAGATGCAGGCATCCACTCCTCCAGCCCAGCCTGAGCAGCAGCCCTAACCCAGCCTTGGGTGGGAACCACTGGGAGAAGAATTCAATTCAAGGAGTGCACTGGGGATGAAAAGAAAGACCGTGGGGACCTGGAGGGACATCTGGCACACAGATACCAACCTCCCCCAGGAGAGCCAGAACAGGATGGAGATCCTGGGGCAGGCAGGGGTGGAGGATGGAGCAGGAAGGGCCTCGGGGCTCTGAGTCAGGCCACTGACGTCACACGTTGACAGCTCCTGCGGTGCTGGTGGCCCCTGAGAGCCTCTGCAGCTGGGGGCAGATGTGCTGGAGTCACTGCTCACTGGGAGAGCTGCTTGCAAGCAGGGACCTGGAGAGCTCAATCTCAGCAGGTGAAGACAGCAAAGAGCTGCTGCCTTCATCCCAGGAGCTTCAATCTCCTGGCCCAGGGAAGGCAAAGTCATAAATTTCACCTGTCTGCAGGTTGCAGCTCCGTGGGAAGTGCTTCCAAACACCTCTGGTTTTGGCCCTGGAAGCAGTGACTGGCTGAAGGCAAAAGGACACCGAAGCTGAACGAGAGCCAGGCTACAGCAGGGGAGCTCAGTGGCAAATTTAAGCCCCCTGACAGTGTGAGTGCTTTTCCTGACCTGCAGCCCCTCTTGGCAAGGAGGTTTCTTAGTCATACAATCACAGAATGGTTTGGGTTGGAAGGACTTTACAAAGTCATCTGGTTCAGCCCTCTCTGCGCTGAGAAAGGACATCTTCAACTAGAGCAGGTTGCTCAGAGCCCTAGAGAACCTCAGCTGGAGTGACTGCAGGGATGGGACATCTACCACCTCCCTGGGCAGCCTGTGCCAGTGTTTCACCAGTGCCTTAGAAACTGCAGGCTCCCAGGGGCTCACACAGTTAAGCAACCTGGGCAGAGCAAGTCCTCTGCAGTCCTTCATCCCAAGCTACTTCAGCTGTGCTGGATGAGAGCACAGAAACCATACAAAGTGCCTGTATCCTCTCTCCCCATATAAAAGTGAATTTCTGGGGGAAAAAAGAGAAGTGATGAGAGCTTTAAACAAGCCAGGCTGGAGCAGGCAGCAGCTAGGAGTTTGCAGGAGGGCATCCTGCATTCTCAGCAGCAGGCTTTGCCCTGCCCTTAAGACTGCAAGAGTTGGGGCTGGAGAACTGAAGGCTTTGGAAAGCCAGAACAGCTTTGGAAAGCCAGAACAGCTGAAGTGAGCTACAGGAAAGCCTGAGGGGAGCTTTTACATGGAATTGTTGTGATGGGATGAGGCAGAATGGATTGAAGCTGGAAGAGGAGAGATTGAGACTGGAGATGAGGAGAAAGTTGTTTGCAGTGAGGGTGATGAGACACTGGCACAGGTTGCCCAGGAAGGTTGTGGATGCTCCCTCCCTGGGGGTGTTCAAAGCCAGGTTGGATGGGGACTTGAACAACCTGGGCAGGTGGGAGGTGTCCTGCCCATGGCAAGGTGTTGGAACTGGATGATCTTGAAGCTGCTTTCCAACCCAACCCATTCTGTGACTCTGTGGTGTGCACTGGCACCAAGGCTTTGCAGCCGCTGTGGTTTAGCAGTGTGTGTGCAAACACCACTGCCCTCCTTCACAGCCAGCCACAGCCCTGCAATCCCTTTTCTCTGAGCCCACCTGAGGGTAGGAGCAGATGTCAGCCCTTGTCCAGGGCTCGGCACACAGCCGTGCCCTGCTGACACCGGGGCACACCTTCTGTGCCACCCGGAGGGCGACATGGCAGCAGCAAAGCCAACCTAGGAGGCAGCAGGGACAGAACGACGCCGAACACATCTGGCCGTGCCAGGTCACCTCGCACTGCTGCCGCCCGTCACAGATCTAGGACGAAGCCTCCCTTTTGTTTCCTCCTGCTTGGGCATCACGAGCGTCCTGGGCTCTGCCAGGCGGCAGCTCGGGCACACGAACTCACCGTAGGGTTGTTTTGTCTTCATGCTAAACCCTTCCCGGAGATGTCAGCTGCCAGAACGTGTCACTTCTGCTCCACGGCGCTGCCTTCGCGTCTCAGCGACCTGACAGAGTGACAAGGAACAGCACCCTCGAAGGAACGGCTCAGCCTGGGTGGATCTTCTCTCATAAGCAATGCGAGCTGAGCCGGGCCGAGCCGGGCGTGCGGCGTGGGTCTGACGGGGACAGGGATGCCCGCGGAGGTGGCTGAGGTGGTGGGGACATGCCATGAGCTGTCCTGGAAGAGTCACAGCCACTGAGAGATGCTCCCGAGTCCAAAGGCAAGACTCAGGCTGTTAGGACCCTGCCCCGTGTGGTGGATGCTGCTGCCCGCCCCGCCCCCCCCCGGGTCCCACTGAGCCATGGCACATCACCCTGGGAAATGGGGGGGCTACAGGGGTTACCTGGGCTGCTGCCCTCCTTGCAGTGGGCAGCCAGGGGTGGCAGGGCCAGCATGGCTTTTAGAAATGGCATCTAGCAGGTTTCTGCCTGTGGCAGCTGCAGGCTGACATGCTCATAGGGCTCCTTCCCCCCACCTATCCCAGGAGTGCTCCACCCGTGTGAGGTGTCTGCAGCTGCAACCTCTCTTGCCCAGCATTTGGCTCTCAGGGATGTGCCCCCCAGCACTGCCTGGGTGTGAGTCAGGCTGAGGGGACAGATGTGGTGCTGCTCTGGAAGGACAGATGTGGTTCTACTCTGGAAGGACAGGTCTGGTGCTGCTCTGGAGGGACAGATGTGGTGCTGCTCTGGAAGGACAGATGTGGTTCTACTCTGGAAGGACAGGTCTGGTGCTGCTCTGGAGGGACAGATGTGGTGCTGCTCTGGAAGGACAGATGTGGTTCTGCTCTGGAAGGACAGGTCTGGTGCTGCTCTGGAGGGACAGATGTGGTGCTGCTCTGGGAGGACAGGTCTGGTGCTGCTCTGGAGGGACAGATCTGGTGCTGCTCTGGGAGGACAGGTCTGGTGCTGCTCTGGAAGGACAGGTCTGGTGCTGCTCTGGAAGCACAGGTCTGGTGCTGTTCTGGAGGGACAGATGTGGTGCTGCTCTGGGAGGACAGATGTGGTGCTGCTCTGGGAGGACAGGTCTGGTGCTGCTCTGGAGGGACAGATGTGGTGCTGCTCTGGAGGGACAGATGTGGTGCTGCTCTGGAGGGCAGATGTGGTGCTGCTCTGGAGGGACAGATGTGGTGCTGCTCTGGAGTACAGATGGTACCACCAGCAAATCGTCCCTCTGCTCCCTGCATCAGGAGTGATGCATGGGGTGGGATGTAGAGCAGGAGCTGGTTAAGTAAGCACACTTGTGTCTCAGCTCTGAGCCTAACATCTCTCTCCCTGGGCTCAGGCAGGATTGGTCCCAGTCTCACTATTTAAAAGTTCAAAAATGTGAGTCACAAGCAGTGCTCCCTCCCAGACCTTTGGTCCTCTGCTAGTGGCAAAGGCTCTGTCAAGCACTGAAGAAGGGATATTGCAGAGCCCAACAGTGTCACCATCTGGAAGGTGCCCTTGTTCCTGCTTTGCTGCACCCTCAGGACTCCCTGTGCCACTCATCTGGAGCTTGCTGGAGGGCAGGGAAGGGCTGTGGGTTTGGTGAATAATCAGTTTCACAGATTAATTTGGCCTGTGGCCATGGTGCAAGTCAGACAGGTTTGAGCACTGAGATGCCAGTGAACAGCTCCTCAGGGGGACAAAGTGTGCTTGTAGGGCACCTCTGTGCATGGCATTGGGAGCACCTCAAAGATGTTTTGCTGCCCTCCTCTCAGTGTCCACAGCCCTGCTGGACCTCAGGCTGGAGAAGGCCTCATACAGGTTGAGCAGCCCCATGCAGAGGAGCAGACTGCAGCTCTGCCTGTGGTCCAGCAGCCATGGACACATCTCTGCTGTTGTCCAGAAAGCAATTGGCAGCTTTGCACTTTTATTTTCACATTTAAAGAAGCTGTTCAGGGAGCACATCAGTTGCCCTTCCTTGACTCAATTTACCTTGGAAAAGTCTCTCATCTTTTCCCCTTGCAGAGGTTTCTGGCAGCACCCCCTGGCCTGCAGTCCTCAGCTGGGACTTTTTGCCTTCTCACATTCCTGCAGTGAAATGAGAAGGAACTTGGCCAGCATCAGCACCACAAGAAGCCACATCCATCAGCTCTGGTTAAACACAGCCAATTGTTTTGAGAACCTTCCTGGAAGGGAGAGCAAAGAAAGCCAGGAGCAGGCACACAGATCACTGCACAAGGAGAATGAAGGCAGTGGCTTGCTGCAGGAGGTCCTGCCTGCTCCATGGGGCAAGCCTGGCCTTGTTTGGGAGATATGAAAGAGGTCTGCAAATCCTGATGCTCTATCAGCATCCCTGCCCCTCCTGGTGCCACTGGAGTTACACTGACCTTGATAAAAACGAGACCTGATTTTGAGCAGAAAGCAGCTGCATGGGGCAGTGTACTGCTGCCAGCTCATCTCTGCTTCATGCTGATGCCTGAGGAGGCTGATGGAAGTGAAGTCCACATTGTTCTGCAAAGAGGACAAAGAGCCACAGAGGCCTGCATGAGCACTCAGGACTAGCTCTGATGTGAGGAGATGCCATGGCCCACAGCTGTGCCCTCCAGCTTTGTGGGCACAGGAGCCCTGAGGCCCCACTTTACCCACCAGACCCACAGGTCAGCTCGTGCAATGTCCCCTGCCCTCCACTCCCCTCCTGCAAATGTGCTTTTGGGTCTTTTATTCCCAGAGAATCTCCCCTCCTGGCTTAGCTGGTAGCTGGGCACAGTCTCCAATACCTGTGCTCACACAGGGCTGCAACCACCCTGCTAACCACCTTGAGAGGGCCCTTTTGTTGGCAGCTTGGTGACAGGTGGTCAAGGTGTGCTGCAAACCAGACATACAGCAAGAGTCATCCTTCGGGGCACGGCAGAGTCCTGCAATAGCAGGCTCCAGTGGCAGGCAGTGAGGGGAAGGTGCCATTTCCCAGCTCACCACCACCACTTTCCTTCCTTTGAAACCAGAACAACTTGGGGAAACCAAGAGAGCTCGAAAAGAAGCCCAGAAGACTGGGGAGGGCCATGGAGCTGGACAGGCAGGAGCTCAGAAGGATTCTGCCTCCGGGCTGAGCAGGGAGGCTGCTGCTGATACCCACCGACAGAAAATAGGGTTTAAAATGACAGCTCCTGACAGGCTGCGGCTGGGCTGGAGCCCCTGGAGCTGTCTGAGCCCAGACAGTGGCTGCTCCAGCAGCGCTGTCAGGACTTCTTATGGTGATGCTGTTGAGAGGGCAGCTGGGGAGCAGAGATGGTGTGTGGGGAGCAGGCAGAGGTTTCCTCCTCTGAACCCGAACAGGGCAGGAGGGAAGGTTTGGGGGGAAACCAGATCAAAATGGGAGAATCAGAATTATTTGGGTTGGAAGGGACCTCTAATTGTCATCCAATCCTCTGCAGTCTAGCAGGGGCATCCTCAGCTACATCAGGTTGCCCAGAGCCCTGTTACGCCTCACCTTCAGCATCTCCACGGATGGAGCTTCAACTACATCCCTGGGAAACTCATTCCAGTGTTCCATCACCTTCATGGTGCAGAACTTACTCCTAACATTCAGCCTAAATCTACTCTTCTCCAGTTAGAAACCACTGCCCCTAAAATGCTGAGACTCAGCAGCTGAAAGTTGTAACCAAGGAGCTGCTGGTGTGCACCACAGATCCCCCAGCTCAGGGCAGGGGATGTGCAGCCCATGCTGCTCTGGCACACTCAGAGAGAGCATCAGGCTCCCTTATAAGATGAATGAAAACCTCATTTTTTATTTCTTACTTTTTCCTCAGCCTTGCTTTCTAATAGATCCATCCTTTGCACCTGCCCTGCAAAGGAAGGAGCATGCACTTGTGTTTCAGAAATTCCTTCTTAGTCCTTGTGCCCACAAGAAGCCTGGCAGTGGCTTGGCACAAGCCTTTGTGCTCCTCTGCCTCAGCTGCCCCAGCTGTACAACTGCTGTCAGTGTCCTGCACCACTGGGAAATGTTAGGGCAGGAAAACAGCATTAATCAAACCTGCCTGGATATTGTGGTCCTGGGCAACCTGCTCTGGGTGACCCTGCTTTAGCAGGGAGGTTGGGTTAGATGATCTCCAGATCCAACCTCACCGGTCTGTGGCTCTAAACTCAACTCAGGTGTGGGACAATTTTGCCACCATGTAAAGGTTTATTTTACTAGTTAAGGACAAAGGGGTCACTGGGAAAGGCTAGAGGAAGCATGTCCTGGCCGCCCAAGGAGCCGAGGCTGCAGAAGGAGCAGGGAATGTGCCCCCCTGGGCAGGGACCGCAGCCTCCCGCGGCAGCGGCGGCGCTGGGGGATGTTTACGAGATGACATTTTCGTGCACTCTGAAAAAACCCCAAGCGGTTGGTCCGCAGGGCGAGAGCAGCACATCCTCCTCCTGCCTTTGAGCGGGGCACGACGAAGAGGTCGCATTAAGACACGGGTCAGGAGAGGCTTGGCTGCCAACGCTGCTAGGGGGCTAAGGAGAGACGTGACAAGGGCTGCGGAGTCCCCAGCAGCCCCGGTGACAGCCTGCGAGAGAGGGGCGGCTGCCTCCTCACGGGCTGCAGGAGCACTCTGGATGGTGAAGGCAGCCAAGAGTTTTGGTCTGGCTCCATAGCAAGCTGGTGGGGTGCCCATGAAGCCACCCTTCTGTGTCTCCCTCTCCTGAGGCTGGAGTCCTGAGCATCTCCTGCCACACAGATCCTGCTGTGTCTGACCTTGTGCTAATGCTGCGGAGCTGCTGATGATTCCACCTCCCTTCTGACACTGCCATGGAGTGGCAAAGCTCTTCACTCATCCATTGGAGCCTGTGAGGCTTCACTGTGCTCCAGAGCAGCTCTCTTCACATCACACTGAAGTTTCCTGGACAGTGGCAGGACTCCACACTGTATTCAAGCATGTTCTTAACTATTTCTGCTATTTTTCTCCTGGAAATACCTTGCCCTGCATGCTAGGATCAGGTCTAGCCAGGTAGCCCCCAGCTCACACCAGCCAAGTCCCACTCTGGTCAATGCTGTTACACTTTCTACCATTTCTTCTCAACCCTCTTTTGAATTCAGCCCCACTGATCTGCCAGCATCTGTGTCCCTACCTGCTCCCAGATCCTCTCCCTGCACCCCACCTGCACCTTGAGGCCAAGACAGCAAGACCAGCCTCGAGTTGGGGCTTTCTTACCAAGAGCAGCATCAGCCATACAGCTGAGAGACTCCCACTGCTGCCTGCACTGATTCGTGTACAGTGGNGAGGTTCAAGGTTCAACCCCATGTTGAGGAGGGCCAGGCTCACATGGAAAAAATTCAAGGCTCAGTCACACATGGAGGAGGATAAAGGCTGAACCCCACGTGGAGGAAGCTCAGCCCCACTCAGAGCAGCGTGGGGGAAATCAGCTGCCCAGTGTACCTTGTAGTACCCCAGCAGCTGTCCAGCTGCCAGCTTTACTGCCCCTCGGAGTGCATCAGTGCTGGTATGAAGCCATATGCTTGCGTTTAGAGAGGAAACGTGTGGGGCCGGGCTTGCCTCCTCGATGGGGAGGGCAAAGCCAGGCACAGCCACGCACGGACACTCTGCAGCCTGGCACAGACAGGGGCGAGCTGGAGCCCTGCTCCCACACAGCACGTCGAGACTGCACAGCCCCCAGCATCAAGCCCTTCACCTCCTGCTGACCCAGGAGCATGGCTGCAGAGTGTGTCACCCCGTGTCACCCGAGGGAAAACGGTGTCGGTGGCCCAGAGAGAGGTAAGCTCTTCGCTCCAGCTAATCATCCTGGCCAGGGCAAGATAAGAGATGCTACAGAAGCTGCTCCAAGGCCGAGAGCAGCTGGGCTAAATCCCTTCAGTCCTCGGCAGGACATTTGTTTACAGGGAGACTGGATTTCATTACCGGGGGTGTCTAGTACAGGCTGTTCGAGGGCTCCTGCCCACCCCCCCGCGGCGCCGGCGCTGCCTGGGTCCCTCCACGGGGGGCACAGGGGCTGCAGCTGGAAAAGGCTTGGGGGCAAGGTGGGTTTTGAAACCCGAGGTGACCTCTTTGGCTTGGAACAGGTTGGTCACCTGGAGGCGGGCTGAGCTGGGGAGCGCCTGTGCCAGGGTCAGCTTCCCTTTGTGCTCTCCCAGCCCCGCGGCTGGCAGCAGGGCTCGGCACCCTCCTGGCACCTTGACCTTGGTTTCCGTGAGTGTGGCTGTGGGCTGGACCAGCCCCGTCCTTGGGGAGGCCTCACTGCCTTGAGCAGGGCATGCCAGAAGGATGCCTCCAGTCCCCCTACAAAGTGCCAGCTGGGATCTCCTCCAGATCCTTGCTCCGCCGGCACCAGAGGACCCCATACGCAGCCCCCTTCTCCTCCCTTTGCCTCACTGATGCCTGCTCCAGGGATGGAGGCAAACCCCAGCCTTCACATCTTGCCTTCACCTCTTGCCACCGAATCCTGCCTCTTGGCGCCTGGCAAACACACCAAGCCCGTCTGGCTCCGGGGGTCTGCAGGCAGCAGGGCAGGACCTGAGCTTTGCTGCCAGTCTCATGCACCCCCTGAAATGGGGCCGTGTACAGGGTGCAGGCTGTCCCTCTCGGGGTGACTCGTACCCCGCGGTGGCCCCGCCAGCGCCGGGAACAGGAGCCGCGGGTGACAGCCTGTTCCAGACAGGCGGCTGGAGCCCCACCTATGATCCATCTATGCATCAGGGCTCTGCGGTCCCCTGCGCCCCGGGGGGAAGCTGCAGGTTCAGGTTTCTCCTCTCACCTGTCGCTAAATCAAAGGCCATTTGGATTTAATCTCCGCCTGAGGCAGGTTTAACCCGTTCCAGTGCGGCTTCGTGCCCCCATGACAGGGGTCAGGACCTGCTTCACTGACCTGTGATAGCAGCGGTGGCTAAGCCACTTGCAGCTTGCCCTCTCCCAGTTTTCCCTGGTCTCCCATCCAGTTGGGAGAAGTGATGCTTCGGCCCCGTGAGGTTGTTGCCAGAAGTGGTTCTTCACTCGGCGAGGCTGTTGCCTAGCTGCTGCCTGCAGTGATGGGCAGAGCTTGGGACAGTGGAGATGGTCTGCCTGGGACTTCTCATTCCTGACCACTTCCTTCCCACCTTCTCAGCTGGCACTCCAGCAAGCCCTGCTGAAACGCAGCTGCTCTCACGTACACCATGAATTTAATCATGGGCAGGAACAGGAGGCACAAGTGGGTGGTGTGGGTTGGAAGTATCCTGTGGACTCAGGCTGCCTTTGCTGCCTCTGTGTCCCGTTGTGGAGTGCTGGGACAGCAGGCACCCCATGGCAGGGGTCAGTGGTGTATCAGCTCCCAGCCCCATGGAAATGTGTCACAGTGCTGCAAGCTCTTCCCTGCCACATTTCTAAGGCTGTCTCACTGCCCATGAGCAATAGGCCATGCACAGAGCCAGGAAAGAACTTCACCACGGTGCTGGTCTGCTCACTGGGCAGGTTACTGGGGCACCATGTCCAGGACTGGGGCAGTGCCCAGCCTGGCAGCTCTGGCACCATCCCAGAGAGCACTGCTCCTGGCTTCCTCGGCAGCCACCATCCCCTCTGAACTGTGACAGCTGAGCTGCATGAAGACATCCAGACACAGCACATGCTGCTCCTGAGGTTTGCAAAGTGCCTTCCTGAAGCACATCTCAGTGCTGCAGCACAGCCCTGGCCAGCACCAGCACTTGGCTGGTGGGGAAGGTTCACGTGCTCCTTTGGGCTCCCCCTTGCACAGATGCTTTAAGGCACCAAACATGAGGCTTGCTCATGACACAAAAATGAATGCTGGTAGAAGATGCTGCAAAACCTGCAGCAGAACAGCAGGCCCTTGATCTGGGAGACCCCAGCTCACATCCCTTCATCTGAAGAGCTCTGTACCTCTTGGGCTGGCTCAGGAAGGGAAGAGGAACCAGTGCCCTAATCACATCCTGGGTTGTGCTTTCCCCTGCCCTGGTGGCAGCTTTTGCAGCTCCCCAGCTCTGCCCCACCAGCACAGGGTGGGAGGCAGTGGTGTACCTGCCATTTTCCAGTGTTCTGCCCCAAACTGGCCTCTCCTGACCACTGAAGCTCCCCAGCCCATGGGGACTGGAGGCAGGCAGGGGTTGGCTGGTGTATGAAGCCCAACTCCCCTGCTCTGCCTGTGCCCCAGCACCAGCTGGGACCTTGGAGACCATCCCTCACCTCCTCCAAGGTGCCACACCACTCCATATGCTGTGCAGGGTACTGGTTTCAGGTAAGGATGAGCAAGGACACCCTTGTGACACATCTCCAAGCACCCCTTGCTCCAGAACTGCTTGTGAATGCTGAGTGTGGGGCTTCAGCTGCCTCCATCCCATTCCCAACTTGATCCTACCCCATCCCAGCTCCTGCCTATCACTACTCCTGTCCCTTTGTCCTTCCTCCCCATTTCCTGCCATCCTCTCCTCCAGCAGCTGTTCAGTTCTCCCTGCCTGCTCCCTTGCTCCCTCCCTGGGGCTTCACCACTGCCCTGGGCAGCCTGTTCCAGGGCTTGACTACCCTTCCATTCATTGCTCATCTCTTGATAAGATTCCATGATTCTATGATTCATGGAAGATATTTTTCCTCCTGTCCAACCCAAAGCTACCCTGGTGCAACTTGAGGCCATTTCCTCTTGTATCATCACTTGTTCCTTGGGAGAAGAGACCAATCTCCACCTGGCTCCAACCTCCTTTCAGTGAGTTGTAGAGAGCCAGAAGATCTCCCCTCAACTTTCTCTTCTCCAGGCTGGACAACCCCAGTCCTCTCAGTCACTCTTCACCAGGCCTGCTCCCCATACCCTCACCAGCTTGGCTGCCCTTCTCTGGATGTATTCCAGCACCTCAATGTTCTTTGTGGAGTGAGGAGTGCAGAGGTGAACCCAGTACCTGAGGTGCATCCTGGAACTGGTCCCCATGGCCCAAGGCATGGCCCAGGAGGTGTAGGACCCAGCCACGAGTGTGCCCATCTCTGAGTGCCCACAAAGAGCCTTCCCCTGGAGGAGACACAGGCTTCCATTAGACATATTTTTAACAATACCCAACCCAAGCTGGCTGGCCAAGCCCTCCTTGAGGAACACAGCACTGAGGCACATCCTCCTGGGCACAAAGGGCTGCAGTGGAAAACAAATTACATTCATCCTCCTCCAGTTTCTTCCCTCCCTCACAGCCCCCCGCTCTACTTTCCCTGCTGTCAGTGGACATAAGCTAATGGGAAGGAGATATTCATGCAAAGGGCCTTTGGAAATATTCATTGCTCATCTCTTAACAAGATTACCCCTGAAATCCTCCATTGCTCTGAGGGGGATTGAAAGCCTTGCAGGCTCTTGGTAACCATAGCAGCAGAGATGTGAAAGCCAAGGGGAGACAACTGATGTGAAAAATCACTGGGGCTGTGCAGACAGGCTGTGAGCCACTGCAGCACCCAGGCAGGAGAGCTTCTGCTCTCCAACACCTCTCTCTGTCTCACTCAGCCAGGGCTGGCCTTTTACCCCAGCCAGGCCATGCAGGACACAGCCACTCTCTGCAGAAATGACTCACACCACAGAGAGCAGCACTGATGTGACCTAGTGCTGGAGATCTCCATGGCTGGTGGTGCTGCTTGGTGTTTCCCAGTGTATCCATCAGGTTCTGGCTCTTCACCTGGTGGGTGCTGGTGGTTTGAAACTAGAGCAGGATAGATTTAGATTGGACATCAGGAAGAAGTTCTTTACTATGAGGGTGGTGGCAGACTGGAATGGGTTGCCCAGAGTTGTGGATGCCTCATCCCTGGAAGTGTTTAAGACCAGGCTGTGATGAGGCTTTGAGCAACCTGGGCTAGTGGGAGGTGTCCCTGCCCATGGAACTAAATGATCTTGAAGGTCCTTTCCAACTCAGGCCATTCTATGATTCTACAAATAGGGATGGTTCAGAGCCAGGAGGGAATGTTTGGAACCCTGCCATGGGTTCCTCTTACAGGTGCAGAAATGGTGCCCAAAGTGAAGGAGGAACCAGTAGGTGCTGGGGGTGCTAAACAGATCTCTATTTTGAGGCCCTTTGAAATGAAATACTGGGAAAAATGAACAGCATTGAGGGCATCACACAGGCCTCCAGCACCTCCCATGAGCTGGCTGAGTCCTGGGGAGCTTCCCTAGTGCCAACTGGGAGGACCCCCAGGGAGCCCTGTTTATCTTCTCTCTTGGAAACCTCTGTTGCTGTGCCTGTCAAAGCACAAAGAAGCACTAACCAAATTCTTTTCTAATAGGAACAAATGGGTTTGGGCTTTAAGCAGCTTTCAGAAGTGGGGTGAGGTAACTTTGCCATGTCCTGTTTCCTCCCCATCTTTGGGTTTCCACTTCCACTGATATTGATTCCATACCAGCACCAAAATGCAGTCCCTGCTTCATTCACATGCCTAAACCTGGCACCTTCTCTGCATCCACTCCTCCTCCTGGTTTTTGACTCACCAAAGCCCAGTGGCTGTGCCAGCACTTCATGTCCTCAGTTGCTTCTCACTCCTGGGGCTCAGTCCTCAGCACTATCAAGGACTGTAACTACTTAATGGGTGGCTGCCAGGAGGATGGGGTCACCCTTCTTTCAGTGGTGCCCAGTGACAGGGCAAGAGGTGACAGGCACAAACTTGAACACAGGAAGCTCCTTCTAGACATGAGGAATAACTTCTTTGCTTTGAGTGTGGTAGAGCACTAGAGCAGCCTTCCCAGAGAGGTGGGGCAGTCTCCATCTCTAGAGTCATCCCAAACCAACCATGCTGGTGTTCTGTGCTACCTGCTCTAGGTGAACCTGCAGGTGAGGCTGCACTGGGTGATCCCCAGTCCCTTCCAACCCCTATCATTGTGTGTGTGCATGACCACCTATGGACTCTCCTTGTGGCACAGAAGTCCCTCCAGAAAGAGCTTCATGTTGGTGAGTAGAGGTCCATCACCAGATGGTGCAAAACCTCATGGGGTGCCATGGTGTTCTGGGTACTTCTGAACAGCAGCCCCATTCCTAGTCCTGTTTGGGACCCAGCCTTCCTCTTCTCCCAGGGCATGCTGAGATGAGGGCAGGACTCTGCTCACCCTGGTGCCATCTGTAGGTTCTCCTGATGATAGGGAAATGTCTTAGCAGGGCTAAAATGTAATGGTAATTGGAGACTTAGGGAGCAGGCATAACTCTTGTGAAAAGGGCTTCTGAAATCAGCAGAATAAATTCAGCCAGAACTGAATTGCTGGAACTGGGACTTTTGCTATGGAAAGAAACCCAACTGCATTCTAACCACAAAAGCAAGTCCAAAGCTAGTGGAGAATCTCACCCATGCACTTGGTTAGGCTAAAAACCCTCTGTAACTGCCAAGCAAGTTCCTTTTGTACTTGCACTTCACACAGAGCAGCCTCTCCAACATCTCCAGCACGGGATCAGGAAGGTGACTTCTGAGGAAACACCCCCAGAAGGGACAACCTGCACTTCTACAAGCAAACCTGCTTCCAGGGGCAATGTCCANCTGTTCTGGGTCACTGTTTTGCTGTAGCTGGGTCAGGGCCAACATTCCTACCCACGGCTGCTTGGCAGCTGCTGGTGGACACCACCATGCACTGTTCTTTGGGAGATTTTAACTTTCCCCTCAGGTTAAATATCTCATAAAATCAGAGAGTAACTGAAAGCTGAATGTGGAGGTTATGACACGTGGGTTTCACAGTTTGTTTTTCTCCTTCGTGGAAGGAATGGGCACATCTGCAGCAACCTCAGCTGCAAACAAGACCCCAGAGAAGTGCATGAAACATTGTGGGTGACACCAGCCAGCCCCTGCCCTATCCAGCCATGAGTCACCCAATGGGTGGAGGATCCCCAGTGAGCTCCTCTGCTGTCAGCAAGCCCATCCAAGAAGAACAGGTTAATCTCCAGGGAGGAGAAAAGGGCAGCACAGCTCACGCAGCGCAAGGGCTGCGATGCTGCTGGCCGCCTGGAGCTACAGGCAGCAGTGAGCGATGCAAGCGCAACGCCCAGCGCAGCGCAGTGCTCCCAGGGCTGCAGCCGCTGCCCAGGACTGCGCTCTGCGGATTGGTCCAAGCACCCTGCTCTCCTCCCTCCCTGCCCCCCCCTCCCTCAGCACCCTCAGCCCACAGAGATTGGACAGCCTGGTGCCACATGGCAGAGGGAAACCAGGATAAAAAGATGAGAAGGTCTTGGAAGCGGCAGCATCCGCTGCAGAACGGCCAGGAGAAGTTTGCAAAGAGGTGCCACCAAACCTCTCTGGTGACGCCGAGTCGGTGCAGGCAAGGACGGGCACACAGACGAGCTCCGGGACTGCAGCCACCCAGGGACACGGTTGGAGCGAGCACCAGCTAGGGTGCCTGTGTCACTGAGCCCAGCCATGTCCCCAGTGGTGAAAGAGAAGAACCACGTAAGGTTGGTCTTCTTGGGCGCAGCCGGCGTGGGCAAGACCGCCCTCATCCGCCGCTTCCTGATGGACACCTTCGAGCCCAAGCACCGGCGCACGGTGGAGGAGCTGCACAGCAAGGAGTACGAGGTGAGCGGGGCCACGGTCAAGGTGGAAATCCTGGATACCAGTGGCAGCTACTCCTTCCCAGCCATGAGGAAGCTCTCGATCCAGAACAGCGATGCCTTCGCCCTGGTCTATGCCGTAGATGATGCCGAGTCCTTCGAGAGCGTCAAGAGCTTGCGTGAGGAGATCCTGGAGGTGAAGGAGGACAAGGTCCCTCCCATCGTGGTGGTCGGCAACAAGGCAGAGAGCGGCGGCGAGCGGCAGGTGGCGGCGGAGGATGCTCTGTCGCTGGTGGAGCTGGACTGGAACAGTCGCTTCGTTGAGACGTCGGCCAAGGACAACGAGAACGTCCTGGAGGTCTTCAGGGAGCTGCTGCAGCAAGCCAACCTGCCCAGCCGGCTCAGCCCCGCTCTCTGCAAGAGGAGGGAGACACTGCCCAAGGAGCAGGTGCTGAGGCCTCCCATGAACAAGACCAACAGCTGCTCGGTGTGCTGAGCTGGACGCCCAGGGCTGGGAGGAAGGCGCCGGCAACAGCGACACTGGATGGAAACTCAGGTGGGCTGGGTGGGGAGAGGCACTGCCTTGGCCAATACCAACCCTGCTGCCTCCCATCCCTTCCCTCCTCGTCCCTACCCAGCCCACCGGGACAGGTGAGAGTTGGAGATGACAAGGAGGAGGAACTTGGAAGGGATGCTGGTGGCTGGAAGGGCATGGGGAGAGGGTGAGCTCCCAGAAAGGCAGGAGACATACCTGGGAAACCACCGCTGGTCACCCTGCGTGGTGCCTCCACGCTGTGGGGAGCTCGTGGGCAGCCAGGCAGCTCCTCGCCTGCCAGGGAAGGTGGGCAACCCCCGGGTCTCTGGCTGCGTGCAGCAGAAGGCAGATGTGGGCATCTGTCCAGCTGCAGTGCACCTACACGTGCCACTCTCCTGGGTCTCCTTCAGGTCCTGTGTCACCTCGCCCCAAGCACTTGCACGTCCAACCTCCTGGCACGGTTTCAGCTCCTGCAGCAGACCCAGAGCCCAGAGCAGTTTGGGGTTTGTAGCCTGGTGCAGACCATGCAGCCAGGCAGTGTGTGCAGCTTTTGGTTCTCCCCTTTCTCCCTTTCAGCTGTTTGGTTTTTTAAAGCATACCCAATAAACACGTTGTGAAGCTGGGAGACGTCTGGGTTTCTTTCTCCTGGCCTTCAAGTGCTGCGGTGTCTGATCTCAGTGGTTTATGCCAGGAGCCCTTCTCACTTGTGTTTGCTCTCCCCTCTCCCTCCATGCTCCACCCTTCTCTGGATGGTCCTGGCTCTGGAGGAGCATCCCCAGGTCTCCAGCAGGGTCAGGACATTTAGGGTTTAGGATTTTCCTGAACATTTAACCACTGAAGTTTCCACTGAGCACAAGTCACAAAATGTCCAAGAAGCACAACAGCCACCCAAAGACAGCTAAGCACCAAAATTAAACCATAAACACATTAACAGGAGCCACCAGAGCAGTGGGGGGAGAGCACAGCAGGGCAGTGTTTGCTGTGCTTTAGCTAGCCCTGGAGTGATGTACTCTCCCCTGGCACAGTCCAGCCCTGCTGTCACCTCAACAGCATTTCACCTGCTCAGCAGCCACATAAAGACACAAAGAAAGACACCAAAGCTTAGTGGAGGAAACAGTTGCCCACCTGGTCCAGACCCCAGGGACTCTCCCTCTCTGGAGTTACTCACAGCCTGCTCAGACAACATCCTGTGCAACCTGCTCTAGGTGAACCTGCTCTAACAGAGGGAATGGACTAAATGGTCCCCAGAGGTCCTCTCCAGTCCCCACCACTCTGTGATTCTGTGAGCTGGGCACTTTGGTGGTGCCCAGCTTACAGAAGCCCAGCCCCACAGCACAGTGTGCCCCTGCCCAGCTGGGCAGGTTGACACAGGATTGCACCCAGTGATTCCAGCCCTTTCCCGACCACAGCAAGAAAGGAGAAAGCAGTGTTGGGGAGAGCACAGCCTCCCCATGGGCATCCCTCACAGGGGCACCCTGCTGCCATGTCCCTGTTGACACTGGAGCAAGGACAGGGGTTCTGGGCAGGTAAAGCTCTCCTCTTGGGGCCCAGTGCAGGATGAGGCCGAGGGGGAGGGGGGGCAGGCAGTGGGAAGGGCAGGGAGGCTGTGGCAGGACCCAGTGCTGCCAGGTGGGTTGGGTGGCTCTCCCCACTCTTCACTCCACATACCTGGTGCTGCCAGTGCGATGCTCTGTGAAGGCTCCTTGCTCCCTGGGGACATGGGGAGCTGCTCAGGGCAGAGCCCTTCCCTGGGCAAAATGCTGCTCCTGTCCAGAGGGAACAAAGCACTCTCAGCAGATGGCCCAACGTGGTGGCACCGTGCCTGCAGCCGGGATGGGTGTGATGGGTGCAGCCACAAGAGATGCTGCACCTTGGCTGGATCCATCATCTGGGTCACTGTGCCATGGGTAGGTAGGGATGGGGCCAGCACTGTACAACACTTGGCCCTGACCAGAGATGACCTGAGTGTGGTGAGGCACCTCCCAGGTAGCAGGACCCACTGGTTCCACCTTGGTGACTGGGACTTAAAGCCAGTCCCAGAGGAGCTGCACACCTTGCAGGAATGGGGCTTGGTTTCAGAGCAGTGAGGTTTGGGTTCAGAGCAGTGGGGTTTGGGTTCAGAGCAGTGGGGTTTAGTTTCAGAGCAGTGGGGTTTAGTTTTGGAGCAGAGGGATATAGTTTTAGAGCAGTGGGGTTTGGGTTGCGAGCAGTGGGGTTTAGTTTCAGAGCAGGGAGGTTTAGTTTCTGAGCAGTGGGGTTTAGTTTCAGAGCAGTGGGGTTTAGTTTCAGAGCCGTGGGGTTTGGGTTCAAAACAGTGGGGTTTAGTTTCAGAGCAGTGGGGTTTGGTTTTAGAGCAGTGGGGTTTGGGTTCAGAGCAGTGGGGTTTGGTTTTAGAGCAGTGGGGTTTGGTTTCAGAGCAGGGAGGTTTAGTTTCAGAGCAGTGAGGTTTGGGTTCAGAGCAGGGAGGTTTAGTTTCAGAGCAGTGGGGTTTGGGTTCAGAGCAGGGAGGTTTAGTTTCAGAGCAGTGGGGTTTGGGTTCAGAGCAGTGGGGTTTCACTTCAGAGCAGAGAGGTTTGGTTTTAGAGCAGTGGGGTTTAGTTTCAGAGCAGTGGGGTTTGGGTTCAGAGCAGTGGGGTTTCACTTCAGAGCAGAGAGGTTTGGTTTTAGAGCAGTGGGGTTTAGTTTCAGAGCAGTGGGGTTTAGTTTCAGAGCAGTGGGGTTTCACTTCAGAGCAGAGAGGTTTGGTTTTAGAGCAGTGGGGTTTAGTTTCAGAGCAGTGGGGTTTAGTTTCAGAGCAGTGGGGTTTCACTTCAGAGCAGAGAGGTTTGGTTTTAGAGCAGTGGGGTTTAGTTTCAGAGCAGTGGGGTTTAGTTTCAGAGCAGTGGGGTTTCACTTCAGAGCAGAGAGGTTTGGTTTTAGAGCAGTGGGGTTTAGTTTCAGAGCAGTGGGGTTTAGTTTCAGAGCAGTGGGGTTTCACTTCAGAGCAGAGAGGTTTGGTTTTAGAGCAGTGGGGTTTAGTTTCAGAGCAGTGGGGTTTAGTTTCAGAGCAGTGGGGTTTCACTTCAGAGCAGAGAGGTTTGGTTTTAGAGCAGTGGGGTTTAGTTTCAGAGCAGTGGGGTTTAGTTTCAGAGCAGTGGGGTTTCACTTCAGAGCAGAGAGGTTTGGTTTTAGAGCAGTGGGGTTTAGTTTCAGAGCAGTGGGGTTTAGTTTCAGAGCAGTGGGGTTTCACTTCAGAGCAGAGAGGTTTGGTTTTAGAGCAGTGGGGTTTAGTTTCAGAGCAGTGGGGTTTCGTTTCAGAGCAGGGGATGCTGGAATCAGGAACATCAGGGCTTTCTGGCTCAGTGGTAAGCCAAAAGCAGCAGAAAAGCTCCTTACAGCGTAGCATGAGGAAGCTGGGGGGAGCAAGGCTGCCTGCCAGCCGCGTCCTGTACGGCACTGCTGGTTTGGACCCGTGGTGTGGACTGGAAACAGGCTGGGGTGTCCCAGTGACCTCGCCAGGCTCAGGCTGAGCCATCCACGGCAGCTGCGGTTCCCTGTGCCCCACTAGTCCCTTCCCTGGCCAGAAAAGTAGCCCCCAGGGGCTTCAGGACCCCCGTTCCCAGCCAGCCCCAGCCCGAGACCTGTGAGGTACAGCAGCCATTGGTGCAGAGATGCTGACCGAGACGCTGACCAAGATGCTGGAGGTGCAAAGACGCAGAGACTGAGACACAATGGAGCTGCAGCAGATGAAGAAACTGAGATGCTGGAGCTGCAGAAGACGCAGATCAAGATGCTGGAGGGGCAGGAGCTGCAGACCAAGATAATGGACTCGCGGGAGCTGCAAACCACGACGCTGGAGGTGGAGAAGCTGCAGAGACCAAGATGCTGGGGGTGCAAGAGCTGCAGACCAATACGTTGGAGGTGCAGACCAAGACGTTGGAGGTGCAGACCAAGACGTTGGAGGTGCAGACCAAGACGCTGAAGGTGCCGAAGCTGCAAACCAAAATGTTGGAGCTACAGGAACCCTCTCGAAGACCCCACCTCCAGGTGCCCCAGCAATGAGTGGAGCCATTGGAGGAGCTCGCCCTGCAGCACATGCCACCCGCCCAATGCCTGCCCACCTTATACAGCACCTCCCGCCCGTTCCCGGCTCTGCCAGCGGGCGGGGTCCTGCCCGCCGCCCCCAGCCCCGCTGCCCCCAGCCCCACCTGCGGGGCCCTGCTCTGGGGCGCTGTGGGCTTGGGGCTCCTGTGAGCCGCAAGAGAGCATCGCTGGGGGGCAACGCGGAGCTGGGGAGTTATGGTCATACAGGGACGTGGTGTGGAAGCTGGGGCTGGGAAGCTGTGGGCATGCTGGGATGTGGTGTGGAACTTTGGGCTGGGAAGCTGTGGGCATGCTGGGATGTGTTGTGGAAGCTGGGGCTGGGAAGCTGTGGACACACTGGGATGTGGTGTGGAAGCTGGGGCTG